>PVKM010017323.1:0-26038 GCA_004027735.1 Carollia perspicillata
ATGTGGGGAGGAGTGAGGCTCTCAATTTCATGTAGGCGGGGCCTCAAACCAATTTTTATTTGACCTCAAAGAACAGGGCCATTCACTAGGGTTCTTTGGTTATTAGTAACAGAAATAGACTCTGGCAGAAAAGCAACTGAAGGACTTGATCAGGTGGGTTCTGGATCACTCAGAGAACTGAAGGGCTTTAAAGTTGAACAATCAGGGCCCAATGAACAGGAACTCGGATACCTCTTTAGAGTGTCCCCACAGGGCCAGTCCACCCAGCCTTTGGCCATGCTAACAGGGCTTCCGTCAAGATCAGTCCTCAGAGAGAGGAAGCCCCGTGGGCAATTCCGGGTCATACGGGTTACATCTCTATACACTTGGCTGAAGAAACATGGAGTAGGGGTGTCATCATTGATCATCCTCTCAGGACCACATGTTAGAATAAGAGACGTTTTAAAGGAAGTAAAGGGGGCAGTTTAGTCAAAACTCAGAGGAAGGGATGCTGGGCAAGCAGAAATAGCCGATGTCCACACTAACAGGGCATCTGTGCACTGGAGCTGCTGACACGAAGGTGGAATGGGTAAGACGACCCCTTCCCTTGAAGTTAATTTCACAACAGACATGGTTAGAACTGAGTAATGTACAGCGTGTGGCTGGAAAGGGGGGAGGAAGGAGAGAGGCTGAGAATCCAGTCCCTTATCTTCCGGTGCTAGGCCTTTCTCTATACCAGGCCCCTGGCACCTCCACGCCTCCAAGCCCCTGCTTGAGCTGTGTCCCTTACCTGGAATGCCTTCCCCTTTCTTTGCTGCCTTTTAATTCATTTTGTTCTTTAAGACTCTAGGATATCAGTTGAAAGAAATTTTTTCTAACCTTTCTTTCCTCCATAGGTTAGGTGTCTCATCTCTACATATATCTTTATTTTATTTCATTTTTAAAGCATGTATTGTTTGGGAAAATAGTTAACACTAGCACATGGTACAAAGTTCAACCATGCAAAAAGGCATAAAGTTGGGCTTCCCTTCACCTGAGCCCAGTTTGCCCCACAGAGGACACGGCTCCTTTCTGCATCTCCTTGCAGAACACACACACACACACATACACACACGCTCTCCGACTCTCACCGGAAGGGCCTGTCTCCCCAGACTCTGAACCCTCTGAGGGTAGTGCCTCCTTGTTTGCCTCTGGGGCAGCCAGGGCAGTCTGGCTCCCTACAGAAATTCAGCAGCCAACTGCTAAGAGCAGTCTTCTTACAAAAGGGAGAAGTGGGAGGGAAGGGGGCGGATTCTATCTGAGATCACTTGGTGTGGAGCTTTGTGATCTATGAGTTGCTTTTAATTTCCTGTGCTCAGCGGCCTGGCAGCCTGATGAAATGAGGCAGATAGCAGGGCTTCGGATCTGGCCCTGCCTGGCCAGGGGCTTGTTTGCTCACTGCAGGGCCATGCTCTCCGCACCCTGAAGAGAGAAGAACTGAGTGCACCCCCACTCCACCCTCCAGTCTCTTGGGTGAGTGGGACAGAGAATGAGGCTGCTCTGTCCCCATACGATTCCCAGGGGCCAGTGCAGAATTCACCGCTTGGATTTTGAGGGCAGCCAGAGGCTTTGGTCCTGGCTCTGCTGTCTTTAGGCTAATTGCCTCAGCTCTCTGAGCCTCAGTTTCCTGGATCATAAATGGAAGGTAGTAACAGGACTGACCTTGTCAGGTTCTTATGGGGATTCAAAGAGGATGAATTCAATGTGTGAGGCAAGAGCCTGGAACCTGGCACACACTAAGTTGATGGCAGGTATTGTCATTCTCCCTGTTGACTGCATGGTTACTGGGGTTGGCTCTCAGCAAAAGGATCCAGTTGGTGACTTTGTCTTCTATCTCGTCTTTGAGAACTCCTTTCCCTTCCAGGTGCTGTGTGGTCTTATCTTTCTTCATCTCTTCTGGTACAGACCACAACAACTCTGATACTATTACAGTTCCTACCACATCATCACCTTCCACAGATTCAGTGTTGACCTTGTACCAGGCTTTGTGCCCTTAATGCAGGGTCCTATCTAACCTTCACAACCATCATTATTCCCACTTCGGGGCTGAGAAAATGGAGTCATGGAAGGTCAAGGTGATTTCCTCCAGATTGAGTAAATACTTAGACCAACAGTCCGGTGGTCCATCTTAGTAGGATGGAGAGATTGAATGGATTACCCCCATCATTTGGATTTTATTTTCAAAGTGGTCTCCAAAGAGAGGTCAGAGCTGAGCCCAAAGGAATGAATTGATAATGGGAGCAAGTCAAGCTTCTTCGACAGGCTTAGGGAAGAGAGAATTTTGTAGGGGACAAGGAATGCCTTCCCACTGCCCTTGAAATAAAACAGAAGCCATTGCCTACTCCCTCTAAAATTAAGACCAGTCCTGAAATCTGTGAGAGAACAGTGCAAAATTCCTCACTGCTTTGGGCAGAACAAGTGATAGAGTGGCCATTCCCTGGGAGTGCTACTCCCTGATGCACAGGATTTTTTAGCCAACACAGACTTTCCCAGACTCAAGATCCAAAGAAAGCCAAAGACCTTGCTCCCACTTCAGTGAAGTTCCACCCTCGAGGAGCTGCAGGGCTTCCCACCGCCTGCAGGTGTTGCTGCTGGCTTTCTGCCACCTGATGCTTGGCAGGTGACAGGGGCAGGAAAAAGAAAGATGGAGTCAAGTGAATAGGGACTGGTCACTGGCCCGAAACATGACACATTTTCTGGCTCCACGGGCTCTTTAGTCCAGTTTCATTCTTTTTACAGAGGGCACACCAGGAATGGGAAGTGACCAGGCTTAGTTTCCACACCCACAGCCAGTAACTGACTTACCCAGAATTCATTGCTCTTGAAGAAATGTCTTCGTCTTCTTCCTTCCTTGTCCCTTTCCCTCTGTCCCCCTTTCCTTCTTTGCTTTCCCCTTCATCTATCCCTCCTCTCTTCCCAACCTTCTGTGTCCCCAACCTTTTAAAGATGAGTAGGGAGGCCATCACATGCCTGAAGTCACACCAGGGTGAGTTGCAAAAGAGGGACTGAGACTCCAAATTCTAGCCCCCACCTTAGCAGCAATCACAGATCACTAATCTGTGATTGATTAGTTCTAAATCCTGGAGCAAGTTTCTTTATCTCTGTAACCCTCTGCCTACTTGTCTGAAAATGAGACAATAACAGCAGCTACTTACAGGGTGACTATGAGGACTAATGGAAGTATATACAAAGGGGGGGCCCTAAAACAATGGAAATTATCTTTTGGATGGTGGGCCCCTTGTAGTACAGGCTTCCGCCACTAGGCTGGTGTTGTGTGAGGCAGCATTTAGCTTCAGTGAATTTTGTGAAGACTTTTTCAATACCCATTTCACAGTGGGTGATTTACGAGTGCACCTGCTCACACTGTGCTGCGTGTTCAGCAGTTTGGGACCAAAAAATGGCATGATCCCCATGCCCCACCCTCCCTATTCACCCAGTCTAACTCTAGCCAACTTTTTTTTTGTTCCCCTGGATGAAAAAAGTCCTCAGAGGGGAATGTTTCACCAATGTGGAAGAGGTGAAACAAAAGATGTCAAAAGCATTAAAAGGTGTCAAAATCAACGAGTTCAAAAACTGTTTTGAGCAGTGGAAAAAATGTCTCCATGGGTGTATTGTATCAAATGGAGAGTACTTTGAGGGTGACTGAAGTTTAAACATGTAAGAATAAATATACAATTTTTATAAGTAAATTCTGGGCTTTTTTGGGTCCCCCCTTACAAAGTGCTAATTGGTGTACCTGGCACTTAGCAAGTACTCAGTGAATGTCACCGGTATGCTCTGTGTCCCAGCAATCCTAAACATGGTTGTCATGTAATTGTGTACATTGTGTGCATACTAGTGATCTTTGTGTTAGACCTGAACTTAAATTGTGCTCTGCAGTGTAAAAGATGTATTTTGCGATGCGACTTAAAATGGAATCCATTTTTCACTTGGCAAAGATGAGTGCTGGTGAGCTTGTGGAGACACGGGAGGTGGCACTTGATCGGGCCCACTGCAGTCACACAGGGCACTGTTACACCTCCTGGGGTCCTACAGGAAGGTGAGCCTGGCTGTTGTGCACTGACTGATGATGGAATGGAACTTGGTGTCAACTTTGGGAAGGCCAACTTCGGTGTTGTGCTGTAGACCATCTAGAAAGTTCAGCTTGAAGCAAAGGAGGATAAGCATAGCCCTAATGTCTGCAGAGGACAAGATGTGATCTGTAGGGATATGGACAAAGCAGTAAGCATTCTTTAGGGAGTGACATTAAAACAAGGCACGAAACTGCAAATGACTCATCCTTTGTGGTCAAGTGCAGGAGGAAGGGTTTAAACTATTGTTCACTGAAATGGAAGAATGACCCCTGAGAACTGGAGACCCTAAAAAGCCATCTGCAGCTCCACTTGGATGACTCACAGACCTCTCAAATTTACCTGTCCATACGTGCACTCTTAATCCCACCCCACCCATTGAACCCTTTTCAGTTGGCTTCACGGGTGCCCAGTCCAAATACCCAGGAGGCATCCCTGACTTCTCCATTTTCCTTACCCCACCCAAGTGATCAGAAGCCCCTTGTTCTCTGCCTCCATCATGTATCCCACATCTGTCCCCTTGTTACTTTCCTCCTCACCTGGACGATTATCTACCTGTAACTGCTCTTCTTGTTTCTACTCTTGCTTCTGTGGATCCATTCTCCACACAGTGGGAAGTGACCTTAGGGATTTGGGCAAAGACCTGAAAAGGGCCTTTTAAAATATAAATCAGATCATGTCATTTTCTTGTTTAAAATCCTCATCACTAAGGTGGGGATGATTAGCACACCTTCCTCCTAGGCTTGATGTGGGCAATAAGGGAGAGACCTCACCTGAAATGGTTAGCACGTAGTGAGTGCTCAGGAGCAGGAGCTCTTCTCATGGGGTCATGATGGTTCCTGCCTGCTTGGACCAGATTCTGTGGATATTCCATTGATACTGATTAGGGACAAGTGACGTTTCCTCATTTGTTCACCAGTCACCTATCTTCATTAGCTCTATAGTCTTGGATTAGTCACTTAGCATCCTCTGATCCTCAGTTTTTTCACCTGTGAAATGGGAGCAATAGTTGCACCTGCTTATGATGTTGTTCTAAGTATTAACTGAGATAGTGCACACAGCATCTGGCATGATGCATGTCACATAGTAAGTGCTGAACAAATGGTAGTTATGAGCTGTTGTGATTGTTACATCTTGCTCCCTGTCTGGGGCATGGCCAGCTTTCACCTACCACCATTTATGCTGCCCCCCCACTGGTATGATTGCTGCAGTTTACCTACCTCTGGGGTAAGGGCTAGTAGACTCCAGTGCCCTCTATCTGGTGAATAAAATGAAGATGGACATACTGGGAGCATATCCTCTTGCATCTGCCTTGGCCCCTTGCTATTTGGGGGCTGTATGTTGTATGGCTTTCGCAGGTCAGGCCTTGCCACAGCAAGGCCTGGAACTCCATGAGTGTGACTGGCTATATGTTCTCCACCCCCTTGTTGACTTTGGCATTCGGGACTTTGGAGCAGGGCTGCCATGGTTGCATTCTTCAGAGCAACAAAGGGAAAACAGTGAAGCTCTAGCCAAGTTCCTTGAGCTCCAAGAGAAAGAAACAGAAACAAGTAACATGAGTAACAACATGAAAATGTGATTGGAGGTGTGTTGGAACGAGCTGAAGGCCATAGGGACATGCTTTGGGAACAATTGGCTGTTTCTGTTTGGTTGCCCAGATTAAAAAAAAATCATTCTGGGTGTAGTAGACCAACTGAAGGGAGGTAAAATTTCACGTTGGAGGGGTGGAAA
The DNA here is from genome assembly GCA_004027735.1 of Carollia perspicillata. Lineage (NCBI taxonomy): Eukaryota > Metazoa > Chordata > Mammalia > Chiroptera > Phyllostomidae > Carollia > Carollia perspicillata. Next base: position 5,820 of record PVKM010017323.1, read on the forward strand.
CAAGAGCCCTGGTGGCAGGGCACCTGGGAAGAGGGATAGATTGTGGGAAGACTGGAAAGAGAATATAGTGATGTCTATAGCAGACTAACATTTTCCTCTGCGGTGTGTAAGGTAACCCTCAGTCCATTCTCCAATTCAACTTGCAATAATACCTGCATTCTTCTCCAGTGTGTGGGGAATTGGGTTTGCTTTGGGGAATGTGGCACAGTGTTGAACAGAAACTCAAGGTTGGCATTTTACAAGAGCAGAGGCAGTCATAGGGAAGACTTCATGTATGGATTATTATTGCATAAAGATGCAGTACATAAATCTCACCCCCCACCTGAAATTTTTTTAAACCATGTTTTACTGTATCAGATTACGGTATTAGTGTGAATTAATAAGAAAAACAGGTTGGGCATAACCCTTTCCTCCTCCCACCCTTACCCTTCAGAAAGAGAAGTCAACATAGTATAATTAAAGTCAAGTGGAGGGAAATTATGTGGGATCCTTTGAAATGGGGAGGAGAGGAAGTAAGTACTCCTTAAGACTACAGAGAGGCCCAAGAAACTGTTGATCCTCAAGAGTGGTGCTCCTTTTATCTATTGTTGCTTGAAGAAACATCCCCCACAATTTGGCGGCTTAGAACAACAACAACATTTATTTTGCTCACAAGTTGGCGGTTTGGCTAGGATTCAGCAGGAACACCCTGTCTCTCCTCACTCAGCTGGGGTAGCTGGAAGGTTGAGGCCAGAATCCTTTCACAGTTTGTTCACTCCCATGCCTGGAAATTAATGTGAGTTGTGAGCTGGGGCCTTACCTGGGGCCAAGGGCCAGGATGCCTATACCTCTCCAGGTGGCCTGGGCTTCCTCCTCACCACCTGTGGCTGGATTCCAGAGGTGAGCATCTTGGGAGAGTAAGCTGGCAGAAGCTGTATCACCTTTTTAACCTAATCTGGGAGGTCATGCAGCATCACTTTGACTGCATTCTACTCATTACAAGTCAGTCACCATGTGTATTCATTTGCTAGGGCCTACCATAATAAAGTACCACAGCCCTGGCTGGTGTAGCTTGGTGGATTGAGTGCAGGCCTGTGAACCAAAGGATCATGGTTCGATTCCCAGTCAGGGCACATGTCTGGGTTGCAGGCCAGTTCCCAGCAGGGGACCCATGAGAGGCAACCATACATTGATATTTCTCTCCCTCTCTCCTTCCCTTCCCCTCTAAAGATAAATAAATAAAATTAAAAAAAATAAAGTACCACAGAAATTTATTTCTCACAATTCTGGAGGCTAGAAGCGCAGAAGATCAAGATGTAGCAGGGTTGTGTCTTCTGACACCTCTCTCCTTGACTTGTAGGTAGCTGTCTTCTCCTTGTGTCTTCAAATGGGCTTCTTTCCCTCTGTGCGTCTGTGTCCTAATCTCTTCTCATGAGAATACTAGTCATGTTGGATAAGGACCCACCCCAATTGCCTCGTTTTTACTTCCTTACCTCTTTAAATGCACTGTCTTCAAATATAGTTACATTTTGAGGTACCAGAGGATTAGGGCTTCAACATATGAATTTTGTGGGGTTGGGGGTTTGGGGGGAGACAAAATTCAGCCCATAACGTCAAGGCTGGTCCATGTTCAAAGAGCAGGGAAATAGACTCCATCTTTTTATGGGAGGAATGTTAAAGAATTTGCGGATATGTTTTTAAGACCACTGGGTCAAATCAAGGAACATGTATAAGGGAACCAAGGACAAGGTCAGCAGCGAGGGAGGATGGAATGTGGGAGGGGCGGTGGGCGAGGCAGAGGAGAGTAGTGGTGGAAAAATGGGGATGACTATAATTGAACAATAATAAAAATTTTTTTTAAACCCACCACTTCAACTGGGTAAGTTGCAGAGGTTTTTGGCAAGTCCCACCATTGATGGGGCCCTGTGCTCCACCTCCACCTCTCAAAAGGTGGTGGAATCTGAGAGAACAGCTGGACTGTGGCTTTCAGAAAAGTCCCAGTGCCCAGAGGTGTGAGCAGCACAACAGCACTGACTGTCATCAACAGGGCCATGGGTTTCTAAAATCTGCGTTTCAGCAGGGAGGTGACCCAAGACCTTTCTCCTGTTTCCCAACCTCCAAATAAGATCCTGGATTCCTGTGTGAATTTAGGTAGTGAAAGGGCTCTCAAAATCACGACTCAGACTGAATTTCCCATCAAGCTGGTGCATGAGGGATTAAGAGTCAGGTTTAATTTGACTTGAAGTAATGGGATGTTCCTGCTAACTGAGCTGTGAAGCAAAATTCATCCTCCTTCCTTAGGGCAAGGCATGTATGGGTTACAGTGGGGTAGGGATTACATCAGCCTCTCACTTTGGGTATCTCTGTTGCTCCCCCTCCATACACCCAAAACAGTGTGGTAGAGAGACTTCCCAACTCACTCTCTCCACTCTGACATATGTTCCAAACAGCTACAATGGCAACTGGTGCATTTCTCCCTGATGCTTCCACCATGGGCATGGTCAAAAAAATAAATCCAAATGGCATTTAAGGCAGAATGGGTCAGGGCGTGTAGGACAGTTAGAGGGAGCTGACCCTGGAGAAGACCCCTGGGCAGGATGGGGTGCCCAAGCACCATGCCCCTCCCATCTACCCTGGCCACAGGGGCACCTTCCCACACAGCCTGTTTTCCACCTCCCTTTACCTTTATTGAAATGCCACCTACAACAGATTCAATTAAATTGAAATAATCCTCTGGAAGGCTTAAAGGGTGATCAGTTGGTTCATTAATTTGGAACAGGACATTTTGGTTGAAAAAGGGACTCATTACTCACTTCTCCATTAGTACAAAGGGGCCTTGGTTTCTTCTGGGGTGAGATGGCTGAGGTATTTGCACCTACACAGTTGGGAACACAGTGGCTCCCTAGGAGAAAATAGACAAAAACTCCAGCTTAATCTCTTGGAGGCTCAGAGTTTATGAAATATGCCTGATGGCCTATAGTGACCTCACCATGGTCAGATTTTAGAAAGGGTGAGGAGGCCTCAGAAAGAGGATTCTCTGTGAGGGTAAAGGAGAGTGGACTGATGGGCTGTCTTTTGCACCAAAGGGGTGTCGTTCCAGATCGAGGGCAGAGGCGGATCCAGCACCATTCCCAGCACATATAGCAGGTGGATAACCCAGCCTAACTTCTAAACACCCTTGTGTTCAGCCTCATGTCAACTCCGAGTCTCTGGCTTTGGAAAGGACAAACTAGGCAAGCAAATAGCATCTGAGGAAGATGACCTCATTGCCTATTCTCCCCCTATCACACCATCTCCATAAAGCAAAAAATTAATAACTTTGACTACATAAAAATTTAAATGTTTTTATGGAAGCAAATTTCATGAAGTGAAGAAACAAATGATAAGATGATACACACTATTTGCAACACATACAATGAAGAAAAAGGTAATTTTCTTATTTTATGAAGAACTCATACAAATCAATAAGAATAAATATGAACAAATGAACCGAGAAATATGGAAAGGATACAAAAGGCAGTTCATAGAAAAACAAATGAAAGTAGACAATAATGTACAAAAAGATGTTCAGCTTTCTTTTAATTAAAGGCATGAAAATCTGAACAACAGTGAGATGCCATTTTCACCTATCAGATTGGCAAAAATCTAAACATTTTGGTAATATTCAATGTTATTGCATGAATAAGGAAACAGAGACTCTAATTCACAGTCAATGAACATATTACTAAATGTAATACTTTTGTTGGGCATTTTGGTAATGTCAACCATAACAGTAAATGCATATACCCTTTGAACCATGGACAAAAGTTTAATCCACATATACATTCACAAAAGTACACAGAATTATAGATACAAGAATGGCTGCTTCAACATTATTTGTAAAGGGAAAAATGGGGAAAGTCATAAATAGGGTTGGTTATTCCAAGTATGGCATGTCCACATGATTAAATACCATGCAGCCAGTGAAAGGACTGCACTAGACTATTTCCAAGTTATTAAAGGAGAAAAGCAAAGTGCAGACCAGTGTGCCCCAAATAGTCCCATTTGTGTGAATATTAAAGTATATATATGCTAGTGTATGCATAAAAAATTTCTGGAAAGAGTCACACAAAAATTTTTGGAAATTGGGGTAGGTACTCGAAAGTGAAAGGAATTTTACTTGTTTGATGTACTCCTGTTATATTCAATAAAAACTGTTTGCATGCTTTGTTTTTATTTTTAAAAAGAAAGGTTTATAGGAATCCCCCTATAGTATAATAGCTTATTGCCTATTTATGTTCCATCTGAGTCTGTACTTACTGGTTAGGGTAGTGACCAGCAAAAGACATCCCTGTGTGGGACAAGTGACCTGTGCTAATGCCAGCCTGCTTCACAACATCACGTGAGATACTGGAGGCAGGCTTGGAGAGCCAAGGTCTTCCATGAACAAAGTGGAACAAAAATAGTGAAATATCTGAGTGAGTGTTGAAACTCCTCTGTACTTACAGACTAGTGGGATCCAGGAAAACTTGGATCACAAAAATACATGCTTTTCCTTCAGTTCCCCAGCTTCTGGCCAGTTCTGGTTCAAGTTTTAGGTAGGGTTGCTGATTTGGGCTGAATTAAATGTGCTATTCGTTATTAAATGAAAACAGAGTTTTGCAGATGCCTGTTCTTAGGCACAAAACCCCAAGAATGAAAGAGCAGTCCTTCAACTTTACGCACATTCTTATTTTCTAAGTAGCAGGGCTGGCCCATGCAGGGACAAGATAGAAGTGCTCTAGGGGGTGATTCTGCGTATGAGCAGGATGAAGATGCCGGCACCAGTCCACCCGTTCACACAGTGAACACCGGTAAGAAAAGTGTGACCCTGTCATGTCGGTGTTCTGCATCTTCCTGTTTTAGAGGCAAAGTGTGTGGGCAAAGAGAGTGCAGTCATTTCCAGTGAATGCAAGTTGTTTTTTCTCCTGTTTTTATTCACTGTGAAAAAAATACAGTTGTTTGTAATAATAGTTCTTGAACTTTAGCAGGCATCCGAATCCCCTGGCAAACATCTTAAAAGAGATCACTGGGCCCCGTCCCGGAGGATCTGACTCAATAGGTCTAAGCGGGCCAGAGAATTTGCATTTCTAGCAAGTTCCTTCAGTAATGCTGATGCTGTTGGTCTTGGGATTATACTTTGAGAACCACAGGTTTAGAAGGAAACTTTATCCATCCTTTTTCTCTCCCATGAACAGCCCTCCCATCCTTTAGCTCTTCTTATGATCCCTCCTTGAAACTCACCTAAAAATCTGTCTCCTTTTATGATCCCTAAACATTGTGCCTCTTTTCCCCTTTCCCTTTCCAAGCCATGTGCCCATGCCAGAAAACCCATCTGGCAGTGGCAGAAGCTTTCTGAAAGGGCATGGAGAGAAAAAAACCAAGCAGGCAAAGCCAGAATCCTCTTTCACAGATAGAGAGAGGGCTAGGAACACTCATGTGTTAATTTTCAACTTCTTCTTGGACAAGTGGACTTTAATCTTCTACCAGGGACTGGACATACCAGCAGCACACAGCAGGGGGTAGCTTTGGTCTCTGAATCTACCCTGGAACTGCCTAAGGATGGGGGGGCACAGAGGGTCCTTGCGATCTCCTTCCCAGAAGGGAAATTTTGGCAAGCACAGAGGAGAGTGATCCAAATGTTTGTTTTTAGAAGCGCACTCAGTGGGGCCTGGCTCCCTGCAGAGCCCTATCAGCTCCTCTCTCCTGCTTCCCATTCCCCCACTTCTAGGACCTCCTGCTGCCTCCTCAGTGGGATGGCCCTGGGGGGCTTCGTTCTAGGCAGGTGTCTAGCCACACTCACAGGGATCACCAGGCAACCAGGGCCTCTGGAGAAACAGGAACAGGATCATTCTTTTGTTGAAATGGTAGAACATTTCCTCTCTCAATTTCCATTGTAGAAGAGGAAGGAAAGAAGGGAGGGAGGGAGGGAGGGAAAGAATCTGCTTTAGCGTTTACTTAAGTGGTACAGGCTGACCAATTCCTGCTCAAAAAGCCATCCTTTCTCTCCTCTGGGTAACATTAATCTCCTAAGTAGAGGAAGCTCTTGTCGAAATCCAAACATACTTTTCTGGAAGGAAGGGGGTACTCAGTCCAGCAGTTAAATGCATGGTCTTATAGAGCAGTGCTTCCCAAACTTTGTGGTACATATGGACCTCTGGGGGTCTTTGGTTCCTAATGCCGATTCTGACGCAGGAGGTCTAGGGGAGTGGGAAGAGACTCTCTGCGTGTCTAACAAGCCCCCAGGGGATGCTGCTGCTGGTCTGTGGACCACACTTTGTATAGCAAGGTTGTAGAGTACTTAGCACTACAACAACCTTAGAGATAAATTTGAATCCAATTCTTTCACAAATAAGACAACTGGAGTCCTGGGAGGCTGGGTAACTTTCCCTGGCCACACATCTTGGTAGTGGCAGAACCAGGTCTAAAACTGGGTCCTGGCACTCCCGGTCCGTGTTCCTTCTGGCTCCCTAAGAAGGAAGCAAGACAGAAATGTAAAGCAGGTGCTGGGCACACTAGAATGTGAACATTTAAAAGAAGCTTCTGGACCTGGGGAAGCCAGGATCCAAGTCCACCCTGCCGGTGGTCCCCAAGTTGGTAAACTTCCTCACTAAAGTCCTCACTGGTTGCTACTGACTGGTCACCTGACAACTGCAGATCCGAGAAGAGTGAAAATGCTGGTGTTTTCCTGAGTCCTGGTTGAGACTGGTAATTTATGGTGGTTGTCAAGTTAGAGTCTTAAGTGTGCACCTTTATGGCCATCAGGTGGCTCCTGGAGAGACAGACTTGCTTGGAATAATGAGACAAGGTGGGGCAGCTAGATCCTTGCCAGGAAACCCTCAGAGAAAAATCTAAGAACAATGGGTTGGTATATTGGAACCCAGTGGATGTTCAATTCCTGAGAGTCTTCATGCTTCTAGGCCCTCTTGTCTTTATATCGGTACCCCCCCTCATTGTTTGGAAGGTAACACTTTGTCCAAGACAGCTAGGAACCTTGGAATCAGAGATTAAATTTTGCAGAATGAAAAATATTTGTTCTGTAGTGTTGACCAGGCCAAACCACTGTGGTGAGCTGGGTAACTCCGGGAAGGCACCCTGGATTGGATGTTGAAAGACTCACATTTCAGGTCTGGTTCTTCAGTTTATCAGACCTTTAGAGTGTTTCTAGGGAAATGGTACCATTCATTCATTCACTCACTCATGTAGTATTCATTCAGTCAGTCAACAAACATTTATTAAGTACCAACTTGTGTGCCAGAATTTAAAGACACCAAAAATGCTCTATGCTCTCCAGTCTAACATGGGAGGTGGAGAAACAAGCTATAACTGAGAGTATAAAGGAGAAACAATGATGTCAGATTGGTTGGTAGAAGACTTTGTGGAAGAGGTGGTAGTTGAACTGAGTCTTGAGGGAAGAATTGGGGCACAGAAAGAGCCTTCTTGGCAGAGACAACAGCATGCCCAAGGCCCAGGCCTTGGAACTGCACAGATCGCTCAGGATTGCAAATTGTTGATTGCATCGGACCACAGGGTTCATGGTGATGCAATGTGGATGGGGTCAGGTCACAAAGATCCTGTGTACTGAGCTAAGGCTTAGTTTCAATTACACAAAACTGTGAAGAGACATTGGATGTAATTGGTTATAATAATAATTGCAATAATTATAGTCATCATTCTAATAACTACATTCATTAAGCCCATTGCTGTTATATTTAATCTTCACAACAAACTGATGAGGTGTGTGCTGGCATTACACCTGTCTCACTGTTGTGGAATATGAGGCTCAGAGAGAGTGCATGGCTGAAATTCTGATGTAGGGTGTTCTCAGCCCCATCAGATCCAGATCACCTTTTATAACAGATCTTTTTAATCCCCTTTTATTGTTGCAAAATGAAGTTCAAATATAATATCCACTTAGCTACATAACTCTAAAAGACAACATAATGCCCATTGGTAATGTAAATAAAAAATAAAAGGAAGATAATTTGTAATAAAACAATAGATATTTCAACATGGAAATGCTCAGACCTGGCTGTTCTAGAAGCATTATGAAATAGTTGATGGTTGTATTTATATGTAGAATTACCTTGAATGCAACAGTTGCTGGGTTCTTGGGGATATTAACGGTGAGCAAAAGCAGACATAATCTTTGCTCTCATGAGCATACAGTCCAATGGCAGGAAAAAGAAATCCATTAGCCACACAAGTACCTGTATAAGCATAAGGGCTATGCAGGGAGGTGGTTGATGCTATAAAAGCATAAAAACGGGGGTGGGGGGAGTCACAACCTAGAAAATCAGAGAAGATTTACCCAGCAAATTAATACTCAAGCTGATATCTAAAGAATAAACTTAGTGGAGTTATATATGCCTAGCATATGGTAGATCTTCAACTAATATTTGTTGAATGAGTGCATGCATGAATGAATGAATGATGGGCATTTGCAAAGACCCTGTGGCAGAACAGCCAGTGTGGCTAGTGAGTGGAGAGGATAAGGGTTGTACTATGAGAGAAGGCCAGAAGAGGACAGGCTACTGTAGACCCTCAAAGTTGTGTTGAGGATTTGGGTCTTCAGCCTAAGAGCAATGAGGTTGAAGCCATCAAGAGTTAGTCTTTATAATACAATTTGGGCTTTGAGAAGGTCACTCTGACTGTGATTTGGGGAAGCATGTGGTTTGGAGGGTAGGTGGTATGTGAAAGCAGCAGAGAAGGAAGGAAAGTGGGAAGGATGGTCAGGATGCTATGCAGCAGTCCAGGAAGCTGGTGGCCACGCTGTGACCATGTGACGGATGTCGAGGTAGAGAAAACTCTGAGGACTTCTGTTAAGACTCTGCAGAGCACATGGCTCTGAACTGGAATCCAGATCCTCTTCTGTTAGTTCCCATTGCCCTGGGAGCCTGTGGACAATACAGGTGGAGTGGACTGACCAGAAGGGGTCTGAGGCCCGGAAGGCAACTGTGGCTCTCTCAAGTGAAGCTGCAGGTGAGGCAACACACAACTTGCTTTCACCCCCCAGAGCTACAGTTCAGGGCAGGATGTCTCCTCCCACCTCAGGTTTGAAGAGGAGTACTGATTTCTGCAGCCAAGAACATAATTTGGGCACTTGCACTGCTTTTACCTGGGGAGGAGAGAGACCATGGCTCTGGAGGTCAGTGGTGGTAAGTGGGGGAGAGGGGAGGGAAGGGAAGGGGAGTTCTTTATTCATGCCTTTGCTGTTCCAAGGTATTGCATGAGGCACTGTCAACTCCCTAGGACACAGGAGTCACTGAAACAAGGGTCGTACATCTAGGATTCTCCATGTGTTCCTTTTAACTTTTTTATTATAGAAAATGTCAAACTTATTTAAAAGTAAAATAGTGTCATGAGTCCACCATCACCTCCAACAATGATCAGCTAATGAACAATCTTGTCTATGTCTCCAACCTCTCCCCCTGCATCAGTTTGAAGCAGATCCTAGGAAGTATATAATTTCATCTGTGAATATCTTGATATAACTCTCTAAAATATAGGGGCTCCTTAATTTAAAAAAAAGTTAAGCACATTAATACCATTGTCATACTAAAATAGTAACAATTAGGAATATCATATTTTAACTATGATATATGTTATGATGCATTATGATGATTGTCAAATAATTAATAGATATTTGTGCTCTTTTCACTAATGCTTTATTTTAAAAGTGTCTTGTTTTATATTTGTGCATTTGAATCAGGATCCAAATAAAATCCAAATGTTGTACTTGATTACAATGCCTCTTTGGTCCCTGGTAACCTATAGATTCTCCTCCCATCTCTCTCTTTTAAATTTTTTTCCTTTCACGTATTTTGTAGAACAAACTGAGTGGGTTGTCCTGTAGAGTTTCCTACATCTCAGTCTTGCTGAAGACATCTCTGTTAAAACATTTAACAGATTCCTTGTCCCTTGTGTTTACTGTAAAATGGGTGTTGGATGTTGAATTTTGATTAAGTTCACAATCAATTCTTTTTGGCAAAGTGGCTTCATTGCTGGTGCTCTGTTCTGCTACAGGAAGTACACTGATTGTCTCTCTGCAACATGAGCAGTCATTGATCACTGCTCAGATCTATTCATTCATGCTGCAAAATGGTGATGGACTAGTTCTGTATTCCATCTTCTCTTTTCACTAGCTAGAACAGGGTCCCCAACCTCTGGGCTGTGGACTGGTACCAGTCTGCGCCTGTTAGGAACTGGGCCACACAGCACAAAGTGAGCTTGAATGTAGTGTGCCTGAATCATCCCAAACCAACCCCACCCTCCCAGTCCATGGAAAAATTGTCTTCCACAAAACCAGTCCCAGGTGCCAAAAAGGTTGGGGACTGCTGAGCTAGAATATCTCTATGCAGAGAAACTTTCCCTCATCAACTATTTGGTTCTGCTGAGGCATAGTTCTAATAGAAAAATATAATTTATGTTTAATTCACCAACTTTCTAAATAATATGTTGGTTCCTCAGCAACCTCTAAGGGTGATTAGTAAATGTCTTAAAATATCATGAATTTAAATATGTTAGGTGCGATTTGCACATTAGATGCTCAGAGTATTCCCTTTTTAGCCAAGAGAAGCCTCTTTAAGTTGGTTCCTGGGTTGTTTTGATGCCATCCTCGTAATTTTTGATAGCTTCCTTGTTTTCTGGTGTTACAAACTTTCCAGGCTCATTTTGCACATTTGCTGCCAGACATGTCATTTGCCAAGGGGTCTGGTTTCCTATGGTGAAAAATGGTGCTTTGAGACAACATTTCAAGCACCTGGAGTGCTCACTGCTTCTGGACTGTTTTCTGTAGGCCTTTCTGTGGCTAGAGCTAGAAAATATGTATCATACAGATAATCTTTATTCAAATTCAGGATTATAGGGTTTTTACCCACCTATTTCCTTTCTCCCATAGTTTTCTACAACACCCACAAAATCGTTCATTTGATTTATTCCACCATACACTCACAACAGTCTCAGAGTAGCAATACCAACACTACCACCACTAATACCATTAGTAAAATAAGTTTGTTTTTTCCAGGGCCATTGTCTTTACGATATATCTTAGCAGGGCTATGCAGCCAAATAACTGTGCTTTGAAGTCTCTCTGAATAGTTCTTCTCCATGTGGTTATGCCGATGACTGGTTACATGTTTAACTGCCTTTGCTTCATCTTATCTGGAATTTTTAGGGAGTACTTTTAAAAACAAGACATATTAAAAGAAGTCCTTACTACTTCCACCCAATTTCCTTCCACCCCTATAAGTAACAACATAACATTTTTATGATTTATTTTTATTGCATAGATGATACAGATACAAGTAGAGAAATAATGTTTAATTTGTCTAAGTTGTACCCATCACCTCCACTTTCATAAATAAATTATAGTATATTATATACATTATTAACCATATTGTTATTTTGCTTTTTTTTCACTTAACAGTATATTTCGAGTCCCAAAAATAACGGGATTCAAATTCTACCTATGCCACTTTTGTGATGGGCATGTCTCTTAAGCTCTCTGAGCCTCAGTTTCCTCATAGGTAGAACCAGAGCAATAATAACCCGCTTTTTAGGGTTGTGACAGGTATGTGTGCACTAGCACAGTGGGTGGCAATAGTAGGTCAATGTACAGTAGCTCTAATGGTTTTTACAGATGTTAATTATATTTAGTAATTTTATGTACCTCCCATTTGATGAGACCCTTATCATTCCCCATCAGTATCTCACAGTGAAGCTTAAGAGGGGTGGGTGGGAAGTTTGAGACTCATTGAATGAGGACTCAAAGAAACAGAAAGCTGTTACTGACGAGAGCCCTGAGAGACCTCAGCAACTGTCCCGTTTGTTTCCCGGGGAGAGGTAGGGAGACCTACACAGACTAAGCGCTTCGGTCAAGGCCGCAAACTAGGATGGAAAAAGTGTGCTGGTCATGCCCAGTGCAGTTCTTTTTCAAGGTAAATTCTCTTCAAAAAAGTTCATCTTCTGCAGTTGATAGAAATTTCTCTGCACATTCCTGTGTTTTCTGTAAAAGGATAAACTAGATGGAAGGGACAAGGGATGGGTCAGGGAAACTATGCCTTGAAGAAGAGTTTCTTCCCTCGGTATGTAAACATAGTAACAAGGACTGGGGCTGATCCCTATCACTGAGCAACTGGCTCATGAATATATCCTGTTGGGGATTGCAGGGGTGATAAGGAAGTTCAAGGAACAGTCTCTTGCCCTCAGGGGGCTTTAAAACAACTTCATGCTCATTTAAAAATGGAACATGGCTGTAAAAATGTGTGTCAGTTCTTAAAATAATAATGATAATGCATTTTAATTGCATTATCTTCAGTTACAACACCCTTGGAGATGCTTACTATTAGTACTATTATTCTGTTTTATATGTAAGGAAACTAAGGTTTAAGTAAGGTTTTGTGACTTTCCCAAAACTATACAGTGAGTGAGCAGAAAAGCCAATCTGTGATTCCAGTTCCCCTGCTGTTAATCAGGTGCGCACAAGGCGATGGTGCATTTCTCCTCTAACCCAATTCTGGGCTCATGTGCTTGGGGACAAAGGGAAGGAAAAACAGGAAGGCTATTTCAGAATAATTTGCAGTCACTAATATTTAATGGATTCACTCACTCATTCATTCATTGATTCATTCATTCTTTGTTTCCTCAGTGCCTTAAGAATCGAGACTGGCTGGGTTTGAATCCTCACTCTCCAACACACTTGGTGAGCAGGTGACATCCCTTCTCTGTGCAGCAGTCTCCTCGTCAGTATAATGGGTGTAGCAATATCCACCTCATGTGCTGTTGTGAGATCTAAATGAGTTCGTGTGTAAAAGCGTTTAGAGCTGTGCCTGGCCCATGCTAAGAGCCTATACTCATCAGTTGTGTTGCTAGGGCTGCTGAGTAATCTGTTTGGTGATCTGTGTTTTGGTGGAAAGAATCAGTAGTCCTGAGTTCCGGTTTAGCTCTGCCACCTATGAGCCATGTGATCATGGGCAGTTTATCTGTCGTCCTTGAACCTCAGTTTTCTCACATCTAAAAGGAAGGGCTTTGACCTCATGTTCTTTAAAGTCTTTCTACCTTCAAGTGTCAACGTGTGGCAGGGTCTCTGCCCTCTCTCCTCATCACAAATATGGAAACCAATCTTAATAAAATAGTCTTTATAGTGGGGAGCTCATTTAAGAAACAACACCTTTAAAACAACACCTTCTATTTCACCTTTAAAAAAAACAACGAAAGGGAGGCTGATGCCTTTTGTACAAGTTTTTCTCCAAAGTGTGGTTCTTAGGCCATCCCCCTCAGAACCACCTGGGCCGCTGTGTGAAAAAGAGGCCTGGGCCTCAGCCCAGACCCACCAAGTCAGGGCCTCTGGGGGTGGGGCCTGGAAAACAACCGTTGACTAAATATTCCAGGTGCTTTCTGTGGCAACGCATGTTTGAAAACCACTGGAGAAGAGAGAGAAAGTATGCCAGTGTTGAGTCAGATAAGACAGAGCAGGGTTCTCAGACTTGAACATGGACTTAAGTCAGTTGAGGAGATTTGGATTCGGGAGGTTTGAGGTGTGGTTTGCGAACCTGCATTTCTAACGCACTTCCAGAGGATGCTGAAGCTGCTGGTTCACGCTAGGCTTCCCAGCTCCACTATTGAGCTGCTTGACCTTGGGAAGAGCACCTATTTTCTCTCAGCCCCAGGTTCCTCAACTACAAAAAGGGAGAAAGTAGTGCCTATGTCACAGGATTGTTAGTTGAATTAAACCACATCGTGTATTGTATGTAACCTGCTTGTCACACCATGTAGCATGTCAGCAGCTGTAGAAGACACTCTGAGTGTCTACTGCTGTAACACAAGATCCACTGATTCAGACACTCAGGAGTTGGGATGCTGGGAACGGGCAGTTTTAATAAAGATGTAGGTGACTCTTATGCACAGGAGAGTTAATAACCCTGTACGCCATCTCTGTCAAGGACAGGAAAATAAATCCCCAGTCTCATTTGAGTTCTCCAAATCCCACAAGCATCCATAAGTCATGTGGTGATGCCTTCAATAACACTGTTGCTCCTCAAATGGCACAGGTAATGAGAGTTGTGTCAGGCAGGTCTCACTGCTTCCTCAGCAAATATATTATCGGAAGGCTCCTGTTTCCCCACGGGGTGTCAGGCATGGACTCACATCATCAAATACACAAGCATGACAATGTAACTCAACTACCAGGGTACTCATGCCAGGAGATAAATAGGAACTGGTGCCTGAGATGGAATGCTGAGCCACAGGCTTAGAGCTCTCGGAGGTGACCGAGGTTCCCCGGGGGAGAGAAACCATTTGCACAGTAAACCATTTCCCTTTTCATGTGGGGCCTGTGGCTATAACCTGACCTGGATTTAATCTCTGCAGTTTTCATTTATAGAGTTTGGGAAATGCAATTCAACAAATCTTTATTGAAGATCCATCATGTCAGGTGCTGTGCTGGGTGCAGAGACACAAGAACAGCAAGACAGTGAATATTTCTGGGAGGGGTGGCAGGTAATAAGTACACAAACTAACACATGGGTAAAGTAGACTGTTTTAGATGCCGATGAGGGCTAGGAAAGGGATAAATGAGCAGAGACATGTAACAGAGAGGGAGTGAGACTCTTTCGAAGAGGGTCAGGGAAGGCCACTTGCAGGAGGTGAACATTTAGAGAAGGCTCCAAGAATGAGCACGAATTGACCTTTCATAGAGAGGAAGAGCATCCCAGGGAGAAAGAACAGCATGTGTGAGGTAGAGAGCTTGGCTTGTTGGAATAAAAGGAAGAAAACCAACACGGCTGGAGAGTAAGTGAGTGTGTGTATGTGGTGGGGAGGTTACCCCCAATCAGGTGGAAGAGAACACTCATGATAACACATAACACATCTGGAGGACTTACCCTGTGCTGGGTACTGTCCTAAGAGCTTTGCCTGTAATAATTTCTTTCACACTCATCACAGCAACTCTTCTCATACCCATTTTACAGACGATGAAGCTGAGGCACAGAGTGACCCTTTGTAACCTTTTCTAGGCCCAGGCCTTCTGGCAGTCTCATCTGAGCCCTGGTCGGGGCAGTAAGTGAGACAAGGCACGGAAAGTGACCAGCACAGCGCCTGGCACAGAGCCAGTGCTTTGCAAATGTAGTTTTTGTCATTATTTCTCCATTTTGGACCCTGAGTTTTTCCAGGGGGGAGACCTGAAGAGCCACGACTAAGGTGACTGTATAATTGTCATCCAAACTGAGACAGTTTGGAGAGTGCAAGAAAGTACCCCTTTTAATTAAATAATAATAGCCAGCATAAACTGGAACTGTCCCTGACGGGCCAGAATGTGTGGTTTCTGGAACCACAAAGCCCAGATCCAGTTTCCCAGGAATTCACTGGCTGATGGGGAGCTACTCACAAACTCCATAGCCCCTCATTGCATGGGATTCAAAGCCTCCCCAAGGCAGGGACAATCGTCCACCTATTTAAGATTTCTTTTTCACTGAAGTCAAGTTTCATATAACAAAAGATTTTAGTGTGAACATGTGGTTTTATTATAATAACATTTTCTTTGCAAAAGCTTTAGCAAACCATGCAAGCATCATTCTGTGTGATGTAACAGTGGAATTCCTCTCTCATCTAGGGAGAAAACACTTTGATTCTAAATTACAATGTCACAAGGAGAAGAAAGCAATTAATTTCAGACTCCACTAGCCTGGGATTTTATATTATCTTGGGCCGTGGCTGAGACTGATATTCCCTTTTGCTTTAGCTATTGGTAAATGAGTTTGTAAAAAATGCATTTTTAAATGTACATGAAGAGGTGCTGGACACAAGGTTTAAAGGAAGTAAAGCTACATGATCATAATAGCTGATGTATTTAGAGTGCTTACTGTGTCTCTGGTACTGGGCTAAGCTTTTCGTGTGTATTAATTTATCTAATTCTCACCTCAGCCCTGTGAAATAGGTACATGAGGAGGAAATTGAAGCCTAGAGAGGTTTGCTTAATTTTCACATTTAGTAAGAAAAAGATTTAGCCAAGAAACAAATTCCTATTCTTCAATATCTCAAGAAAATTAAAATATTTTACTAATATGATTGATGTGACAGTTTATCCAGGGATGCAGAAGAAATAAAACAAGTGGCTCAAATTTTACCTTCACTGTGAAGCTCACAGCACCTTGTATATGTAGCTTGTATTCTAATTATAAACTTGCATTTTTTTTCTTCCCTCTAGGCCTTGAGCAACTTGCAGATATATGCAGATCTGTATATTTGGTGTCTAGCACATTGCCTGGGGCGCATAGTGGTGTTTACTACTTTGTTTATTGATTGATTTAACAAATATTTACATGTCAGGCACGCTACTAAGTGTGGGAATAAGCAATGAAGATGGCCCGCCCGAGTCTTGTCCTGATAGAACTCATTGTCCCACCCTCATCCCTAATGCATCACTGTTCAATGACTAGTCTCAGGAAGGCCAAATTGAGACACCACGCTGGAGGAGACTTAAATGTCCTCTAATTTGCCTCTTAGTCTTGGACAGACAGAGGCTTTAAGTTGACAATAAGAGGGAAGGGTGGGCTGATACCAGGCAGGTAAACATTGTGCAATTTTTCTCAACCCCTAGTATGCAATACAAATTGTCTGAGGCACTTGTGAAAAACACAGATTCCAGGCACTGCTCCCAGAGAACATGAGTTAGTGGGTCTGGAACTCTCCAGATAGTTGACTCATTTATTTTAAAAAATATTTATTGAGATCCTACTATGTGCCAGGCACTGTTTTGGATTGTGAGGTTCAGCAGTTAATGAGCTAGACATGTCCATACCCTTAAGGCGCTTACATTCCAGTGGAGAAAATAAAGATGAATAAGTAAGATCATTCCAAATTGGGAAGAGTGTTATGAAGTAGGTGACGGGTTGAGAAATGGCCTGCAGGAAGGGGTAAGGGACTACTTTATGGTCAGGGGAGGCCTCTCTAACGAATCAACACTTGAGCTGATTCTTCAACCATGAGAACAGACCAGCCATGCAAAGAGCTAGGGAAGAGGGTTCCAGGCAAAGGTTCTCAAGGAATTGCCGTGTTCAAGGAACAGAGAGGAGACCAGTATTGGACTAAAGTGAGCTACCAGATGCGGTCAGAGAGGTAGGCAGGGGCCAGATCACACACAGCCTTGGAGGCCATGATAATGAGTTTGGGTTTTATCCCAAAAGCAGTGTGAAGCCTCAGACAGCACCGAAGCAGCCGAGAGCTGTAGCCCTTAGACCACACTTCGAAAAACACTGATAGCACGGCTCGGCCTCAGCCACAGAAACAGGATCCCAGAAATCTCACCCTATCACCTTTCTACCTCATCCCCATCATCTGCTCTGCTCAGAGGAGCCATTACACATAGCGGTGACCCTGTTTCCCTGTCACTGTAACTTCCTGAGGGCCACGTGGACATGTTGGGTGAGGAGCTGTGACACACAGTTGACACAGTCACCTCATAAAATGGTTGTAGCTAAGGAAGGGACATACGCTCCTTCAGAGGCCCCAGCATCCCGAGGAGAGAAAAAACAGCTGTTTCCTTGGCTCTCATTAAGGACTTAAGCCTTCTTCATATTGAAGAGCTTCCATAAACAAAACCAGAGATTACTGGATGTTCCCACAAAAGTTGTTTGTGTAACTGGAAGGCATCTGTGGGAAGGGGAGCTCTTGGTGTTGGCGAATGGCATGATAAATGTTCTGTCCCAAGGCCTGGGGGGCCAGCAGGCCAGGGCAGATTCCAAAGCTGCATGGCACCGTCCTTCCTGGATTAATTTTGTTCTTGAAGATGAGTCCCCAACTTACAAGTGATCATAATAATGACTGTTTCCCAGCCTCTGCCTCAGACTCTGCTCCAGTGCGGAGTTTATCCTGCATGATGATATCTTCCCTCTGGGCAGTTCTGGGTCTCTTGACCGAGGGATGATGGTTGGTTCATCTCCCCCAGGTGGAAGACACTCTTCTTCTTGGGTTGCTCTTGCCTTGAGGAGTTTCTTTGTCTTACATCCCCCAAATGCAAGATTATTGAGAACTTCTGGAACCTCCCAGAGAATAAAGGTGACCCTGGATGTTTCTTCCTAACAAGTCCTCTGTGAACATTGTGTTATACATCCTTTAGACCCTGGCCAGCCCTCCACCCTCTCCTCTGAGACTTCCCTTCCTCTCTGGCCACCATGTTTGTAGGATGTGATCCTTGCCCTATCTACCCAAGGCCGACTGGACAAGATATAGACGCCTGCCTCGATGGGGAACCAAACAGATTCTCTGTCCTGAAGATTGAAATAGAGAGTCAGAGATGGTGGGCATGCCCAGCTGGTTGCTGCACTCAAAGACATATGAACTGTAGATCTGGACTGTTAGGTTCGGTTGCCACTAAACATTGGTCATTTGAAATGTGGCCAATCCAAATTGAGATATTTTGTAAGTGTAAACTATGCATTAAAATGTAAAGACTTAGTATGAAGAAAAGATTCAGAATTTCTCATTATTTTTTAAATTAAATATAAATATATATTTATATTTTATATATATATTAAATATATATATTTTATAATATATATATATTTTGAATATATATTTTCAAATATATTTTTATATTTTATATTTTTATATATTAAAATATATTTTGAATATATTGATTAAAGGTATATTTTTAAATGAATTTTATCTTATAAAATGTGACTACTAAAATTTTTAAATTACAGTTGTGACTCACATTGTATTTGTATTGGAAAGTGCTACTCCTCTCCCATTTTTTTTTATTGTGGTAAAATATACATAACATAAGATTTACTATTATACCGATTTTAAGTATACGGTTCAGTGGTATTATTCTCAATGTTGTGCAACCATTACCACCATCCATTTCTAGAACTTTGGTATTATCCCTAATAGAAGTGTTGTATCCAGTAAACAATAACTCCCCATTCCTCCTTCTTCCAAGTTTCTTGTAACCTCTATTCTACTTTGTTTCTCTGAATTAGACTATTCTAGGTATCTCATCTCCATGGAATCATACAATACTTGTCCTCATGTGTTGGGTTTATTCCACTTAGCATAATGTTTTGAAGATTCATCCATGTTGTAGAATGTATTAGGACTGTATTCCTTTTCAAGGCTGAATAATATTCCATTGCATGTATCTGTCATATTTTATGTACCTATTTATCTGTTGTTAAACATTGGGGTTGTTTCTATTTTCTAGCTATTGTGAATAATGCTGCTATGAACACTGGTGTCCAAATATCTGTTTGAGTGCCTGCTTTCAGTTCTTTTGAGTATACACCTAGCAATAGATTACTGGGTCATATGATAACATGTTTCACATTTTAAAGAATCATCAAATTGTTTTCCAAGGAGCTGCACCATTTTACCTTTCCACCAGCAATGTACAAGTGTTCCAATTTTTCCACATATTCACCAATACTTATAATTTTCAGATTTTAAAATTATAACCATCCTCATGGGTATGAAGTGGTATATCATCATGGAAAGTGCTACTTTTTTCAAAAATATATTTTATTGATTATGTCATTACAATTGTCCCATTCCCCCCTTCATTCCCCTCCACCTTGCACACCCTCTCCCACCCACACTCCCCCTCTTTAGTTCATGTTCCTGTGTCATAAGTTCTTTAGTTTCTACATTTCCCACACTACTCTTGCCCTCTCCCTTTCTATTTTTTCCCACCTTCTATGCTACTTATTCTCTGTACCTTCTTCCCCGCTCCTCCCACTCCCCTGATGCTAACCTTCCACATGATCTCCATTTCTGTGGCTCCGCTCCTGATTTAGGTGTCCACTTAGTCTGCTTTTGTTTTAGGTGTGGATGTTAATAACTGTGAGTTTGCTGTCCTTTCACTGTTAATGTTTTTTATCTTCTTTTTCTTAGATAAGTCCCTTTAACATTTCATGTAGTAAGGGATTGGTGATGATGAACTCCTTGAACTTGACCTTATCTGAGAAGCGCTTTATCTGCCCTTCCATTCCAAATGATAGCTTTGCTGGATAGAGCAATCTTGGATGTAGGTCCTTGCCTTTCATGACTTGGAATACTTCTTTGCAGCCCCTTCTTTTCTGTAAGGTCTCTTTTGAGAAATCAGCTGACAGTCTGATGGGAACTCCTTTGTAGATAACTGTCCCCTTATCTCGTGCTGCTTCTAGAATTCTCTCCTTCACTTTAATCTTGGCTAATGTAATTATGATGTGCCT
Organism: Carollia perspicillata; assembly: GCA_004027735.1. Taxonomy (NCBI): domain Eukaryota; kingdom Metazoa; phylum Chordata; class Mammalia; order Chiroptera; family Phyllostomidae; genus Carollia; species Carollia perspicillata. The sequence continues at coordinate 26,024 of PVKM010017323.1, forward strand.
TGGTGTGTTCCTCCT
>PVKM010017324.1:0-26015 GCA_004027735.1 Carollia perspicillata
TAAAGATATGCAATTCACCTTAAAAGGGACAGGGGCTCCTAGGGAAGAGGGACATTTAGTTATTCAACTGTCACAGTCTGGGACCCTGAACCCATCTTGGTCCCACCTGGTGAAGCTGAAGCCACCTCTGTGCCCATCCTCATCCCACTCACTGCACCTGGGATGAAATCCGGTCAGCTCGTGCCCCGCTCCCTGCCCTGCCCTCCCCTCCCGTCCCTCAGGCTGGCAGCTAATCAGAGTGGCTGGGTGTTCTGCAGAGAAAGAAGGCTGGGAGGTGTTTGCCATGCTGGCCCCTAACAACAACAACAACAACACACACACACACACACACACACACACACACACGCCTCCCCTGCCCCCCGACCCCCTGAAGGTACAGAGAGTCCAGCAAGCAGCCACTGCCTCCCGCTGCGGAGTCTGCAAACTGCAGCATCCGCCCCTCCTGCTGTCCTTCCCTCTCCCCGTCCAACCTCCACGCCCTCCTCGAAACTGCTCGACAGTGTCCTGGGTGCTGACAGGTCAAGGAAAAGGCAGCCCTTGGAACTGGGTTTAATTGTAGGCCAGTCACTTGAACTTCCTGGGCCTCAGTTTCCTCAGCTGCAGAAGGAGCATCGCAAGACACCACCCATCTCTCAGGGTCACATCGGGGATGGCTGGGCACCAGTGTGGAGCCTCGGGGATGGCGTGTGTGTGTGAGCGGGTGGACTGACTGACACACATGTGGATGCGATGCCGTGGAGGGGAACACCTACCGATGTGGGCAGTTAGGTCTGGGGGGCCGGGACTCGATCCACAACCCCCTTTGGAAGAAGCATTCCTTACAGAAATGTTTCCTGAGTGTCTTCTGTCTTCTGGGCACTGTGGTAAGTGCTGACTAGACAGCAATGAACACAGCGGACCAGGTCCTGCGCTCTAGCTGCTCACATCTAATGGGATTGGCCTGCCTTCCCCAGAGGAGAGGGGCAAGTGCTCTGGATGACTTTGGTCCCCAGGGACAGGTTAGCTCAGCGACCGTTCCTTCCTGGATCCGCGTCAGCTCCTGCTCCCATCAGGTGCCTGGCACAGAATCCGCGGTCGATAACCATCCTTGGAGTGAGGACTGGATGACTGAAGTGACGAATGTGGAGTCACTCTTCGAGTCTCCCTGGGCCCGGGTGCAGCCAGTCCTGCTCTCTAGCGCACGGAGGCTGCTGCTCAGCTCAGGGGAACCGCCTGTCCCCGAGCCCCAGGCCGGTGAGATGACCTGCAGCATAAATGGAAAGGCCCATTATTGCTGGATGTAAGGTAAGCGCTGAGGTCCTCATGGCTGTCAGCAGAGCCAGAGTGACTGTCCTCTTTCTGGAACTTCTACCTAAGGACCAGACATCTGTGGAACCCACCACCTGTGGGAGGAACTGTGGGAGGAGAGGAAGGGCACACGCTCCCTCTGGGCCCAGCGTCCACTCAGTGTACAGAACAGGTGGCTGCTGGAGGAGGGCGGGCCGAGGGCCATCACTGCAGCCATGCGCTACAAGCCCAGCCGGCACCTCTTCAGTCCCCACCTCTCCCTCTCTGGCCAGGCCTCGTGGGCTTTGGCAGGGCCATCTGACTGCCTCTCAGTTTTGGCTTCAGCCTGCCTGCCATCTTTTCAATCATCTGACTCCAGTCTCTGCTGATCAGGACCAGCCCCACCCTGCCCCGCATCCAACCGAGCTTCCCAAAGCCCTGAGAGGATGCCTGGGCCCCAACGGTGGATGACCTTGGGCATCTCCAAGAGAACAGGCGCCTGTCTGACCACGTTGAGATTCAGATGGGCTGAACCAGCCCCTTCTTAATGGCCTTTTTCTTATTAGGGGAAGCAGGAGTCTAAAATCTCCCCCACTACCGTGGGCTGTTTTCTCCTCTTCCCCATGAAATTCTGTTACACTCTACTGGCTAAACTCAGTCACTGCTGTTTGCTGCTGAGAGTAGGTCTCAGTCAACAGTGTGATGAGGCAGAATAAAGGCTGAAACTGTGCTCTAAAAAGTTGATTGGACAAACCAAAATGAAAAGGAAAGCCTTCTGAGATTAGTTCAGTGAGATGAGTTCGATGATACCTAATAATAATAACAACAACATTAACAGCTAACACCTATGGAGTGTTCACCCCGTGCCAGGCACTGTGACAAGCACTTTGTGTTTAGTCTCTCTTTAATCCTCATAAACCCCCAGGAAGTTGGTGTTACAGAGGCTCAGAAAGATCAACAGTGAGGGGCGGAAATGGGATTTCACTCTGAATCTGACCCTAGATCACACGCTCTTAACCATCTCACTGGGAAGGGTCTTCAAGATGAGCCTCTCCATCTCACCATTTTTACATGAGGAAAACCAAGGCCCAGAGAGGGAAGCCCATCGCCTAGAATTAGTGGCCGGGCTGGAACTGGGTTCTAAGAGTCCTAAGTCCAAAGCCAAGGCTTTCCTCTGCTGCACCACCCTGTCCACTAGGAACAGAGCTCTCCCGTCCTCTCCCCTGGCCTCCAAGGCTGAAGGAGATCACAAAGGCCGAGGCAGAACCCAGAGCCAGGAGAGCTGGGGTTAAGCTATGAGCAAAGCATTGCCACACAAACCAACAGGTGTGGGCTTGTGTCCAGGGGAGCTCCAAAGACGCTAGTGTTAAAGGTGGAAGCTGGAGTCAGAAGCCAAAAAAGCAGCTGGAGGTGTGGAGTGTGCAGCTACCTGTGGGTCCGGGTGGGTCAGGATTCAAGAAACTGGTGAAGACGGTGGCCACAGGGCCCCAGGGTTGAGGACGCTTGGAGAGAGGAGCCGGCAGATCCAGGGATCTGCTGGGGCAGGAAGGATCCCCAACAGGCTCGAGATAGAGAGCCACCAAAGGAATGCAAGGCAGTGCCAGCAATGGGCAAAGGCAGAGAGACCTAGTGCTGAGAAGAAGGTGAGTGTCGTAAGTAGTAACAGGAGATAGAGAGGCAGTCAGGTTCAAGGGATGGGAGGCAGTGACAAGCAGTGAGGAGCCGGGACCCCTGCGCTGCACAGCCTGCTGGGATTCGGGCGGCAACCTGACCCAGAGTCCCAGGCTGGGGCTTGGAGGGCTTCTTGGTTTGGAGTGGGTCCTTGTTTGGGGAAGAAAAAAGATGCCAAGAATATCTTAGAGGTTTTTTCTGCGCATCAGATACATGTAGTTCTCTTTGTTATTTTCACAAGTAATTGCTATAAATACTTGTTTTAATGAGTTTTGGGTAAGATTTTTTAAATGGAAATTTGTGTTGAGAATGGACCACGTGGGAGCTTGAATTTTTGAGGATTATATTTTGAATCAAGGAACATTTTTTTAAAAATAATAAAAGGATGAGATACTTGTATACCTACTACACCTGTGCCGAGAACTTCTCCCCGTTCTGTCCAGTATAATTTTAGAATTTACTTTTTAAATGTTGGTAAAGAGGGGTACACAGTATCGAACACTACTTATCTTGGATTTACCTCTCATTAGGGCTCGCTGGGGTCCTCAAAGGCTTTTCCACTCCCCAAAGGAGTGCTGTGGGCAGGCAGGAGCTGTGTTTCCGGGGATGCACTGGCAGGTCTGCAGAGGCTCCCACCTCGGATCAGCAAAGGGATCACAGTCACTCAGGATGCATAAGCAGCCCAGTCTTGCATCTCAAGTCTAGGCTAATTCTGCACATTCCTCATCTTTGCACTATTTCAAGCTGCCGGGGTTTAGACTTGGCTATTTAGAGTTAATGTTGCTGGGGGTGGGGGGCGTCGGGGGGGGAGAGGTAAGGAGGAGGGTGATGAGTTTTTACAAACCCAGTGCCTCTGCACCCAGAGCCTGGTAAGGGGGCAGTGGTCAGAGGGAAACAGAGGGAGAGAAAGATATCAAGTGTAGTAATCAGAATGAAAAATGGAGCCGCGGTTACTTTAAACAAGAGCTAATTCATCACAAGAACGAGTGGATAAGTAGCTGAGTTTCAGGCGTTCAGTAAGTTCCCCGTTCTGCTCCAAAAATTATTCCACCCCTGTCTGCATGCTCCCATAAATCATCCCTTCTTCACATCAGCTCCGATTACCAATTACTCCTGCCTGTAACGGGCTTTCCTTGCCCGACACCATCTGATGGGGCCCTGCCTTTTAATTTTACAAATGCCTTTTTTCTCCACTTTGCTTCTTTCTCCTCCAGTCTCTCCCCTCCCCCAGCCTTTCATCCTCTCACTCTCTCCTCTTTCTCTTCTTACTTGTGCAAAGCCCCTCCCTCAGGCCCCGGTCAACCTCCACAGTTGTCCCTCGGAAAGGGGAGAGCAAAGCCACCTTGGGTAGTGGTGGCACCCGGAAGGCCTGGGGAAGGTTCCGCTCGAACTTGCCCCCACAGACATCCAACCCCAGCCTGCTTCTGGGTCTGGAAGCCTGGAGAGAGTTTGAGTCTAGGGTTTGGACAGCCTGTTGGAAAGGGTTAGGGATGGTTCCCGAGTGGAGAGCTTTGCAGTTCCTCGGGCACCCGGCACGACGATGATGGTTGTGAATGCAGTCGTGCGCAGTGTGACAACATTTTGGTCCACAGCGGACCTCACGCACGACGGTGGTGCACCATGAAGTCTAGGTTTGTATAAGTGCGCTCGGTGACGTGCACTCAGCGACAAGATCCCCTACCGACACGTTTCTGGGGACGCATCCCGGTCATTAAGCAGCACAGGGCTGGGTTTATCGTGACATTGGTGGGCGGCTGGCAGTGTTTGCTGCATGGGGCAGGGAGTCTCTGCAGGGTTCCAACTCCCCTTCAGAAGAAGCCCTGCCCTCCGGCCCAGCCTCTGCTCCTGACACAGAACCATGCAAAGGTGTGTGTCGCAAACTTCACGCATTGCTACATCACTCGCACAATTTTTTCTGCCACATTTGAGTACTGTGTACCATATTTTTAAAAAGACTTTATTTATTTATCTTTAGAGGAGAAAGGAAGGAGAGAAGGAGAGAAATATCAATGTATGGCTGCCTCTCGTGCATCCCCTGCTGGGAACTGGCCTGCAACTCAGGCATGTGCCCTGACTGGGAATCAAACCGCGATCCTTTAGTTCACAGGCCCACGCTCAATCCACTGAGCTACACCAGCCAGGGCTGTATACCATATTTTCTTTAAATCAACTTGAAATTCATTTACCTTTCAAAATTTAACTTTGTCCTAAGCAAAAGTACATGAACTCGTGTGTTTGAAGTGATAGCTGTGTTTCCCAATACCTATGAGAGTAAATGCGTAGCTACTGTACCGATGAACTTCACTTTATACCCAGCAGCACCCGCTGTATGTGGACCACACGTTGATTAAAGCGCCGCTCCCTCCTGTACACCCGGAGATGTGGCGTGATGGCCGGCCTGGGGCCAAGACACTGAAGTCAGAGAATGTGGATCTCTGGGAACTTCCCTGCCCATCCCAGCCCCACCTCCGGAGATTCGGGTTCTGACTCAGGAGGTCTGGGACACAGCCAGAAATCTGGAGCTGGACAAGTACTCCTGGGGTCCCTGACCTTGCTTTGAGGAAGCCTGCACTAGCCTGTGTATCAAAAACTAATTTGCTTTATGACCTTAGGAAAACCACTTATTTCTCTATCTCTTAATTGCTGAATCTTTGCTACCTCATGGAGGTCAGAGGAGGTTCACACTTGACAAGCTAGTAGGGGATGGGTTTGAAAAGGAGCCCAGCTCTGTTCAGGTGGGTCGGGGAGGCGTGGCTTGCTTCCTCCAGCTTCTGTGCCTCTTCGCAGGGATGGGAGCTCAGCCTCGCCTGCCCACAGGCATTTGCGTGCTGGCCTTGCCTCATCTGAGGCTGCCGGTTTTGACTGGATCTGAAAACTACAGATTCCTGCAGGGTTGAAGACCCCTAAAGTGGGTTTCCAGCCAATTTCATGACGGTCGTTTAAATACAATTGTGTATGGGGTGTGGAGATGCAAGGAGTCACCCGAAAGCCCCGGGTGGGGACAATGGTGCCGCAAGCAAAGTCCCTCAAGGGCAACATTCAAAGGGGCCCTTCCTCTCAGGTGCTGACCCTGCACTTGCACGATCCTGAGGGTGAGGGCCCCCTTCATGTTGCCCCCTGCCTGCCCTGTTTGCCACTTAGGACTGTGACTTATCCCATTAAAAAGACTCATTTCCCCAGACTCCTTTGCAGCTAGAGTAATCACACGGGACCTGGTTCTAAGTAAGGAGAAATAAACTACGGGATAGGGTTCTAGGAAGACTTCAAGCAAGAGTCAGCTGGCACAAACCTTTCCCTCTTGCTCATTCCTCATTCTTCGTGCCTGGAACATGGTAGAGAAATCTGGAGGTGCAGCAGCCATCTTACAACCATGAGGATGATGGTCACATGGTATCGGAGTTAGAAAGGGCCTTGGTTTTGATGACTTCCTCAAGTGGTTGCGTGAGTCAGGGACTACACTCCTCTAGACCTCTTGTTACAGGAGGAAAATAAAGCCCTAATTGGGTAACGGCATTTGGGCTTCTGTTGTATGCAGACAGTTGTCACTCCTAATAAACAAAGGGGCTCATGCGTCCTTAAAAGTGTGCTTTCGTGGTCAGCCCCAATAGTTCACCATGGCCCACCGAGGTGTCCTCAAACTCAACCAGAATCACCCTAAGAACTTGTAAAACCGCGGCTGCTGAGCCCCACCCTGATTCGTCAGGATTGGCGGGGCCTAGGGATTTGTATTTGTGTGTCTAAGAGGTTCCCAGGTGAGGCTGATGCCGCCAGTGCAGGTGTCGCACTTTGAGAACCACTGCCCTGCAGAACTGGGCTCAAACTACTGCGTTAGGGCCCCTCACAGTCCGACCCTAACTGGTCCTCTGGCCCTGGCCCTGGCTCCCCACCCCGCAGTCCCCCAACCACCCTATTCTCCAACCGCACAAAACCGGAGAATTTCCCACACGTGCCCACAGGCTCACAGCTCCGAGCCTTTGCCCAGGTTGGCTCTTCCTCGTACAATGCCCTTTCTTTTTGGTTTTCTGCAACCAACTCTCACTCCTCTTTTAAAGCTCAGCCTTCCTCTCCATACCCTGTTCTCCACCTCCTCCTGAGAGTGAACTATTCTTTCCACTGAGTCACCAGCACTTAGCTTTCAGCCGCCCCTGCATTTCTTTCTGTCTGCCTGGAATCACAGGCGGTTGTTTGCTTGGTTGTCTCCCACCAGGACAGAGTTCCATGGGGTGCGGACATGTAAGTGGATTCAGCTCTATAACCAACCCCTCTTCAAACTGCCTCAATGCTACAGACATAAAAGTTGCTTAGAAAATGATGAATTAGCCCTGGCTGGTGTAGCTCAGTGGATTGAGTGTGGGCAGCAAACCAAAGGATCACCAGTTCGATTCCCAGTCAGGGCACATGCCGGGATTACAGGCCAGGTCCCCAGCGGGGGCCACGTGAGAGGTAACCTCACATTGATGTTTCTCTCCCTCTTCCTTCCCCTCTCTCTAAAAATAAGTAAACAAAACCTTTAAAAGAAGAAAATAATGAATTACACGAGTACTTCTGGAAAGAGCGTCTCCCCCAAAGCACAGTGTCTGCTATGTGCCAGGACCCAGGCTACTTGCACTGTCTCACTGAGTCTCACCAGGACAGGAGGTTTCAGAGGATGCTGCATCATCTTCCTCCCACAGATGAGGAAACTGAGGCACAAGGAGTCGAAGTAACATCGTGCATTTAAGAAGTGGTGAAGGCAGGACTTGAACCAGAGCCCCTGCCTTTCCCCAGGCTACTACCTGCCTGTCAAGTGCCAATGCCAGGCCCATCAGGTCAGCGATGAAGAAATATTAGGGAGAAAGGTGATCCATTCCTGAATGACTAGGAGGCGACCAAAATTAATCAGGGTCCTTAAGTGGCTGAGAAATAAACCACCTATTAAAACCTGTCTGTAATAAGAAAAATAAAGCTAGGAAATGGGTGCAATCAGTAAGTCACAATAAAAAAACAGGTGGAGGGTCACTTAGAAAAATTAAATGCTGGGGAGATACATCAATCAGGGGGTCTGGTGGCCTGCACACTGAAGGGTCTGGCCAGAGTTAGCTAATGAACTCGAGGAACTCTTGACATCTTTCAGAAAGGGAGAGTGAACCACGAGAGATGGCGTAGGGAGAAAAATCGTGTGACTGGACTTGAAAAACAAGGAGAAACCCACTCCAGCAAATTTTTCCCCAGGGAAGCCGTAAGTTCCGTTTGCAGGCAAGCCATAGAACAAATTTTATGATTAAAAATTTACGATAACTTTTACGAGTAAAAAATCCAGTAAGCAGCTGGAGGGCAACAGAGAGGCCTGAGCCATAAACTGAACTGGCAGGTTTACGCAGAAGTCATGCCGGGAAACCGCAACGCTTTTTTATCCCGACTAATTTGTGAGGTTAGTGGGAAGAGGGTCCACTGAAGATTGAGTGCTGTTTGATTTTTAGAAAAGCCTTTGATTCAGGGTCTCATGAAATCTGACTGGCAAAATTAATTTAAATTGGCGTGGACAGGGACCACCTCAGGGATGGGGCTCAGCAGAAGGGCTGTAAACCAAGGCGTGATGAACGAGAGTCACAAACTGGAGGGGCGAGGGGGCGGGCCTGGGCGCTGCTCTGAGGGTGGACTGAGCAGAAGCAAGTGCCTGATCACACCACACCAACAGTCTCCATGAAGGTGAGGTTAATGATCAGTTAAATCTGTGCATGTAACTTAGCCAGAGGGACGCAGACAGGAGGGTAGGCTACCTGGGAGACATGAAAAGGACAGAAGTGTTCCCAGGAAACAGGGTGGGCTGTGCAGCAGGTAACTGAGAGCTGAGAAACCAAGGTCCAGCTGGCAGGAGAAACCGGAGTCCAGGGAGGTGTCTGGCAAGATCCCCAAGGGGTGGGGGACGCACACAGGTTGTCAAAGCTGGAAAGGGGTGCAAGTCACGGAAAATCTGCCGTAAGCAACGAAGAAACATCTCACATATGGGCGTGGCAGAGGTAGGGTTAGCTTCGGGGACAGGATGATCAGGGGTCTGGCTTAGTCGCTCTGCCATTTGAGGGCTCTGCTGTCTCCCACATGGTAATGCTGTCCTCAGGCTGGCTTTTTTCAAGATTGCAAGATGGCTATGGTGGGGTGAATGGCTGCTCCAAAAACAGGTATCTATGCCCCCAAGTAGACCTTATTTGGAAAAAGTGTCTTTTCAGACATAATGAGGTTTAGAATCTTGAGCAGAGATCATCCTGGACTGGCTGGGGGGCCCTGAATCCCATGACAAGTGTCCTCATAAAAGGCAGAAGAGAGACCACGGGCGTGGAGGGGAAGGCCACGTGAAGGCGGAAGCAGAGAGCGGAGTCATGAAGCCTCTAGCCAAGCAGTGCCCGGAGCCACCGGCAGCCGGAAGAAGCAAGGGAAGGTTCTCCCCAAGGGCCTTCAGAGACAGCAGAACCCTGCCGACACCTTGAGTTTGGACTGTTGGCCTCCAAACTGTCATAGCATAGATACCTGTTCTTTGAAGCGGCCAGTTTGTGGTAATTTGTTACAGAAGTCTCAGGAAGCTAATGCAACACCTATTAGGAAGCTGGGCGCTTTCTTGCTCTTAAGCGGATTAGCTTTGTGGGCTCACCCTGAACCAGTCCTGGGCAAGACTATTGAGACCATATTGCATGGCTTCCACTCATCACCTAGTGGAATAGGTGACAGCCACTGGCTACCCATGAGGGGTGAAGTGGAGCAGAGATGACCAGCCTCCATGACGGACATTCAACAAGAATGAGGAAGGACCCTTTTCTCTGCACCACTGAGATCTGGGGTCTGTTTGTTACTGAGGCCTACCTGACTAATACAGACAGGAAGATCACCGACATCAGTTGGAAGGACTGGCAGGCTTTGGACGGGAAGTTATAGTCCAGACGGGCAGAATGCATGAGCAAGGGGCACAGGGTCAGCGTGTTCAGGGAACGGCGGCGGCTGTGAAAACGAATACGAGAAAGGAAGAGTAGCGCCCAGCCAGGGAGGAGCAAAGGCCCCGCCACACCGAACTGGGATGAGAGGAAGAGGAGCACAGGTGACAAGCTAAATTTAGGAAGCTGCTACCAAAACCCAAGTAAGCATGATGAGGACCTTACCCAAAGAAGAACAATGAAAAAAGTGATCATAATAACAGCAACGGTAAGTAATAAATCATGTTGGGACCTTTACCAAAGCCTCCTATGTGCCGGGGCCTGTGCTGAGGGCTCTGTCTTCACATCCTGGTGGAAAGGAGGGCTAGGGCTAAGACAGAGGGGCGAATGCAGACGCAACATGGGTTAGCACTGAAAAGCTAGCCCCCGAGCCCTGGTCTGGAGCACCTCCACTTTGCCTCTGTAGAGCTCCCCTTGCAAGCCCTGGCCTGCAGAGATTTGCCCTGAGCTCTGGTGAGCACAATCTCTCAGCTGGTGACCCCTAGGGGAGGAGGTGGGCCCAGGGGGCAGTGGGCCCAGGGGGCAGTTTGCCCATGGCCACAGGATCACAATCCGGGGAGGTCAGCCTCCTCTCTCCCGATCCAGAGATGGACTGCTCAGAGGTGACGATGGAGAGTACGTTTCCTTCTCAGGGGGGCTGATGAGCCAGTTGTGGTTTTCGTGCTGCGGCACCTTGGAGTGGCAGGCCTGGGGAAATAGCGTGGGAGGCTCCTGGGTATCCTTCAGAGAACGTTATTTTCCTTAGGGAGACAATGGGTGGTTCCCATGAGAGGCGCCAAGTTATAAGCAAACTAAGGGCTTGATGGGTTCATGTTATTGAAAGGTCCATGGGTAGTGTGGCTTCAGGCCAGACTAGGTAGGATCTGGGTGCTTTCAGGGTGTCAGGAATCCAGCCCTCCTGCCCTCTCTCGGCCTCTGTGGCTTCGGTCTCTCTCTACTCGGTGGCAAGGCTGACCCTGGTCACTTCAGGCTTTCATGGTCTTTGTGGCCAAGGATCCTAGTGAAAAAGACTGTACCCCTTCCTCAGCGGTTTCAGCAAAAATCCCAGGGAGACCCTCGCTACTAGCACAACTTGGGTCAGGTGCCCAGCTCAGGGCCAGCAGGGGACCGGCTGCACCTAAAACACATGATCTAGGGATGGCGTTAGCGTGGTATCTTAGCTGGGTGGCCCCAAAGACAGACCCTGAGACAAAGGCTTGCATGAAAGTCATTTATTTGGAAGATGGTCCCAAAAAGGATCATTAGGGACAGAGGGAAGTGAGACAGGGAAGGGAAGAAACAATAGAAGATACATTTACGAGCAGCGTATATTACGGGCAGCTGGGGCTCAGCTCCACGCGGGCCCTCTGGGAGACTGTGCGAAGGCAGCCTGGGAGTTGTTTTGCCATCAATGCACAATTTACCCTTGGTCAAGGACTGCTTCTGGGGACATTAACACTCCCGCACCTCTCGCCTGCTGCAGGCATGCGGACTGAGCACGTGTCTGTGGCCGGAGAGAGCACTCTGGCAGGCGCTCCCAGCAGCTAGGCACCAAAGTGTCTGGAAACTGTGATTGCTCAGGGGAAATGGGCAGGCCATTGACACGGTGCTGTCGACTGTCCCCAAGGGAGAGTAAGGGGCTATGCCCAAAAGCAGGGGACAGGAACACAGGACAGGCATAAATCGCTGATGTCTTCTGCAGCTGAGCTCCTGACGGAATGCACCCTGGATACGACAGGCAAGCTGATTTTCGACGCCCTGCCCCCCCATTTGTGTGTGTTTTTGGGCAGACCGTCTATGGATCCCATCAACTCTCAAACAGGGTCTGTTCTTAGTTCCAGAAATACGAAGGATCATTTGTCTAAGGTTCACCTGATAAAACCGAAGGTCTCATCCCTCCCAAGAGATTCGGACTGAGAAAGGATGATGACAGACCCAAAGAAGTGCATCGCTAACGGTAGAGTTTTGGCCCCACGAGAGCTGTCCTCAGGGAGAGCTTCTTGGGAAGAGGGACCTTCCCTTGCATTGATACCCCACAGGGAGTCATCTCTGTCACTAAGCAGATATAAGATAATACGACTATAGCTAATAATAGTCATTGCTAATCTGGTTTGATCTTTTAATAATCTGTGAGGCAGGAAGAATAAGCATCATCCCACTTTAGAGAAGAGAAAACAGAGGCTCAGAGGTCACACAGCAGATGAGACTCTAACGCGTTTATCTAACTGCCATCGGACTCCCCCATTGCTGTCCCACGTGGGACAAAAGGCACTGGCAGGAGAGTTCTTGCTTGTGTGACGTCATTCCCCCAACTGGAAGCACATTCCCGGAACATTTCCCCGCGGCTCTAAGCCTTCCCCCAAATCCAGACCCTACATGGGGGCTGCTGTCAGGACAGCAAGGGGCAGAGCGGAAGGACAGGGATCCCGGGGGCCAAGAGTCGGGGACTCAAAGAACACTATAGAACAATCATAGCAACCAGTCACTGGGAAGACAGGAGGACAAATGTCTCACAGAGTCTCCAAAGTGTCCAGTGATTGATTTTGTAGTCACTTGATGGAGCACTCCTGCCCTGTCTATGCCCTCACAGACATGCACCAGGCAAAGTGCCCACAAGTCCCAGGGAACAGGATCTTCCCGGGTGACAGCTGCACCTCCGGGCACTCTTGGAAGGAAACCGTGCCCCACCCCAAACCGCACCAGGCGAACAGCTCACTCAGCTCTCCGGGGCTGGCATTCAGAGCGCAGGTGCGCCTCAGAGGGATCAGCAACCTACGGTCCTCTCGTGTGCCTTTGGGTGTGGAGTAGGGATCCCAGTGCACGCGAATCCTGACCCCGTGTGTCCAAGTTTTGTGATCTTGGGAAAGATTCTTAAGCTCCCTGTGCCTTTGTCTTCTCATCTGTAAAAAGCAGACAATGACGGTACCTACCTCTTGGATTGTTTCGAGGAGGAAATGAATGAATGTATACAAAGTGCTTAAAACCGGCCCATGGGAAGTATCCAATAGGTGCTGGCTATTTGGGTTACTGACGAGTATGTGAAAGACGCCTCACTCTACAAGAGAGCTGCCCTTCGTAGGAAGGGTGTCCCATGAGGGTTTCTTAAGACTTCTCCGTTGTTTTCATTCCTGCACCGTCAACATTTGGTCAACTGACGGCGATGAAACATCATCTCGTCGCTGTTTTCCGGCCCAGCTGCGGCTGAGAGATGCCAGGCTCTGGAGTGAGTGTCTTTCGTAGGGAAGCTGTAGATCTGCTTACATCTCACTCGTAGGAGGCAAGAGGGTGGGCAGCCTCCTTTAGCTCAGCTGGGCTCATTGGGCAGAAAACGGGGGCCAGCTCCTCCCTCACTGCCACAGACTCAGTAAGAGCAAACCGTCCTGGGCTGTGGTCAGGACTTGGGTTAGCTCTAGGGTCCGACCTGTTCTGAGGTCTCCTTCCCTGCGAGCCTAGAGGATGAGGGAGGAGTCCGAGGAGTCACCGCACAGGGAGACAGCCGGGATGTTGCTGGGATCGCCGCCCTTCCTGACTCCACTCCTGAACCTCGCTCAGCCTGTCTCCCTTCACAAGAAGGATCTCACTGTTTTATTTGATTTCCCACGAACGCCATTGAGCTAGGTACTACTTTATCTCTTTTCTAGAGTTGAAGAAACAAAAGCACAAAGAAGTTAAATCACTCGCTCAAGGCCACACAGCTATTACGTAGAAAAGTCAGGCAGCTAACCCAGGTCGGGGCATCCGACTCCAGAGCCCTGGCCCGGGACTGCCGCTAACCAGTAGCCGAAGAAGAACATCTCCCTTGGCGGCCTTTGGTGATGTGCTCCTGAGCAATCAGGACACGAGCAGCCTCATGTAGACCCCTGGCTCTCGGCTGTTCTGGCTCTGCCCTCCCGTGGATTGCTAAGATGTACAATGCCCCAGGACAGCAGGAGCTCCAAGGGTCCTGAGTTCAGTTAATGAGAGAAGAGATCAAAGAGGCCACCCAAGGCATCAGCAGTTGGTTGACCCAGAGACAGCCAGTGATGCCACGGAGGAGGGAGTCCAATGCAGAAAGCAGAGGCCAGAGCAGGAAAAGCAAACTTCCCACAGGTTCTCGGTTTGCCCAGGACCGGCTCTGCCTGCCTGGCACCTTCCCTCCCAGGTGCCCCTCCCCAGCCGCCCCAGCCCCGGCCCCTGATCAGGATGCGGCATCACAAAGGGCTGGTTTTAATCCTTGCTGGATCTCTTTTATTTTTCCCCCCTTTGCTGGGCTTCCTGGGCTGTAATTTTTCCCTCTGTGTCATCCATCACAGACACAACGTCGCTTGTGCAAATTAAAATGCACCTCAGAATAATAAAAAAGGGGGCTTCTTCTCCCCCTCCCTTTCCTTCCCAGCAGCAACTCCTCAACACAAAACATTTGTCTCTGGGCAAGAGCAGGAGCATTAACCCCGCGTGTGCCATCGTCAGCCCCCTGTAGTCCTGGCAGCCACGGGCAGCCAGGGAGCAGGGCTGGGGCAGCTGGGGAACGGCAGAGACGTGAGCCTGGCTGGACCTGTGGACTTCACCTCAGGCTAACAGGTGCCAGACCCTGTTCGACAGTGGCCCTTCATTCCTCTCTGCATGCTGTTATTGTCTTCATTTTACAAATGCAGAACCTGAAGGGGGGAGGTTAAGTGACTTGCCCAGTTAGTTGGTGCCTGAGCTGGGATGTGAACACTGTCTGGCTTTAAAGTCCATACTCCACCTTTGCTACTTAACCTGTGGTCCATGGACCAGTAGCATCACGGGCGTTAGCTGGGAGCTTGTTGGAAATGCAGCATCCTGGGCTCTCTCTCAGACCTACTGAATCAGAATCTGCATTTTGCCCTGGCTGCTGCGGCTCCATGGTCGGGCGTCGTCCCGCAGACTGAAAGGCCTCGGTTCAATTCCCGGTCAGGGCACAGGCCTGGGTTGTGGGTTTGGTCTTAGGTTGGTGCATGCGTAGGAGGCAACCTATCGATGTTTCTCTCTCACATTGATGATTCTTTCCCTCTCTTTCTCACTTCCTTTCCCCCCTCCAGAACCAACAAAAGAATTTTTTTTTTAAGAATCTGCATTTTAACAAGATCACCAGCTGATTCTGTTACATCCACCAGTTGCGAGAACAAACGTCGGAGACTTTCAGGGTTTTGAAGGTGTTACTTTATTGGCCAAAGCTTTACCTGCGCAGGGGCGAACTCTCCAAACGTGTCCGGAGACACAGTGCTCCTTAGAGCTGCAAATGAGAGTCACGCTGCTAACGCTCACAGCTAGGGTTTTTATGGAAGCTATTGGCAGCCGGACTGCATGTTCAGCACGTGGACAGTCCTGTGGTTGGCTGGACTGCCCCCGCTAGGCCTGTGCTTTCTTTAGCAATTGGTCGGAGAGGCTCATGATCAGAAGGCTGGGGCAACTGGCCAGTTGACTCTCTGCTAGGTTGTTCTGTTCACCCTGCCTCTCTTATCTTCCTGGCGCATAAGTCTAAAGATTAGCACGGCTAGCGGTTTTGGCTTTCCTAAGCTAATTTTCTTAACACTAATTTTCTTAACACTAACTCCCTATGAATGTTTTCTTTGTTCTCTACAATTCATGTGCGCATCACACCAGTAGTTTAAGAATCGCTGCCCTAAACCACCACACTCTAGCCTCTCTCTTCTGCTCCCTGCCTTGATGTCCCTACCTTGACCTGCCAAAAAGGGACCTTTTCTGGGGATGGATTAGGAGCTTCAGTGGACTTAGCTCAAGCACCTCCTCCAGGAAGCCAGGCCCCAGGAGCATCTGACCAGGCCTCCTTACCTGGACCTATTTCCATCACAGTGGATGCAACAAGTAAAATAAGTAGAATTGCTCTCACCCACGTGCCTGCCTCACCTCTCCACAGGCTCCTTGAGGTTGGAGTTGTGCTTTATTTTGTTCTGTCCCTGCAGTGCCAGCAGAGAGCCTAGCATCTCACCAAAGGCCGACAATGAGATATGATGTGCTTGTGTCGAATGCTTCCAAACACACGAACAACCATATGCACGCATTATTTTTTCTAATCATAAAAGTTCTATAATAGGTGCCCTGGCTGGTGTGGCTCAGTGGATTGAGTGCTGGTCTGCTAACCAAAGGGTTGCTGGTTCGATTCCCAGTCAGGGCACATGGCTGGGTTGAGGGCCAGGTCTCCAGTGTGGGGCTGGCAAGGGGCAACCACACATTGATGTTTCTCTCCTTCCCTTTCTCTCCTTCTGAAAATAAGTACATAAAATCTTTTTTTTTAAGTTACATATGAGGACTTCTGCTTCTGGGAAGATGGCACTGACATAATTTCTCTATTACTTCCACTAAGCGTAACTAGAAACCCTGGTTATTACATACAAAACCTAAAAAGACTGAAGGGTGGAGAGAAGAAGGCAAGCCAGGCAGGGGTGATGAAACCTGAAGGGGTGATGACGTAACGACGAGCTCAGCGTGTTTCCTTTCCGTTTCCTGTGCAGCTGGTGACCTAGAGACACCAGTACGCGCAGGTTTTAGAGAGCCCACATGAATTTGGGGGTGGGAGACACAGACGTTGAATCCATAACAGCAACCGTACAGCATCCGTAAGAAATTCTCTTATATACTATGACAATGTGGGTAGTTTGAAAGTAGGAGGATGGAACACTATGTCTTGCAAATAATAATCTGTAGAAAACAGAAGTGTCTGTATTAATATAAAACAATTTCAGAGCAAGGAAAATTGCCAGACATAAAGAGGTCCATTACATCATGATAAAAAGGTCCATCCACCAGGAAGACATAACGATCCCAAATGTGTACGCACCAAACAACAAAGCTGTCCCATATAAAAGCAAAAGCTGGTAGAACTGAAGGGGGCGTGGGGAATCCGTAATTACGGTTGGAGACTTCAATGCCCCTCTCTCAACAATTAGGATAACTGAACAGAAAACCAACAAGGATGGACAAGAGCTCAACAACAGCACACACTCACAGAACCCCATCAATATTTACAGAACATTCCACTCCGCAAGGCAGAATGCGCATTCCTTTCCAGTGCCAATGGGACATACGCCAAGACAGGTCCTGTTCTGGGCCATAAAATAAATCTCCGCAAATTGAAAAGAGTTGGAACCTTCCAGAGTGTGTTATCTGACAGAAGTGGAATCAAACTAGATCAATAACAGGAACATCTCCAACTAGTTGGAAACAAAATAATAAATTTCTACGTAATCCATGGATCGAAGCAGAAAGTCTTGAGGGAAACAAAAATAAATAAATAAGGTTGAATGAAAAAGAACATAAAGCATATTAATATTTGTGGGTTTGTAGCTAAAGGCCATGCTGAGAGGGAAATTTGCAGCATTTAAATGCTTATGCCAGAAAAGAGAAAAATCTTAAAACAATATTCTAAGCTTTCACCCCAAGATCTCTAAATAAATAAATAGAAATGAAAAGCAAACAGAAGCAAGGAAATAAGAAAGATAAGAATGGAAATCGTGAAATTAAATACAGAAAAAAATTTAAATCAATGGGAAAGAGAGTTGGTACTTTGGAAAATATCAGTAAAATAGACAGCCCTCTAGCATGACTTACAAAGTGAAACAGAGAAAAGCCAAATAAGCAATATCAAGAATGAAACAATGGATATTACTATAGATGCTACAAATATCAAAAGAATAAAAAGAAAATACTACAAACAATTCTACACACATAATTTGACAACTTCCATGAAATGAACCCATTCCTCAAAAAACCCACCAATTACCACAACTCACCCGATAACAAATAGGTAATCTGAATAGCCTTACATCTTTTGAGGAAATTAAATGTATAACTTTAAACCTTCCAAAATAGAAATCTCCAGGCCCAAATAATTTCACTGGAGAATTCTACCAATTGTTTAAGGAAGAATTAGCACCAATTCTATTGTAATTCTGTAGTATCAAACTGTAGAATTGGCAAATGAATAGACACTTAAATCAATAGAACAGAATTTTTAAAAAACCAGAAATAGGCCTCCCGCAAATATGCCCAACCTCAATTCCCCATTGTTATGGAACCTAATACGTTCCAGGCTCCAGGGGTGGGGTCCTGGACTGTTATTCTGCCTACCACAAATATATCTGAGAAATAAAATTTTGAAATAAGAGTGAGGAACATGAGTGTGAAGAACAACAAAAAGGTGGAAGTAAAACAAATGCAACTTATGGAAGTGGGAAACATAATAAAGTCTCGATGGAAGGACTAAACAGAAGATTAGCCACAAATGAAGAGAAAAATACTAATAAAAAAGCAGATTAAAACATTTTTCAGAATTTAGTTCAAAGAGACAAAGACACAGAAAGTACGAAAGAGACATTAAAGAGGCAAAAAGGGCAGAGTGAGAAGGTCTCCAAAAGAGTCTAACTGCAGTCCCAGAAGGAGAGAAGGAGAAAAAAAAAGGGCCAATCTTTGGAGAGGTTATGCCTGAGGATTTCCAAGAGTTGTCGAAAGACATCAGTATTATGTCCTGATGTCCAACAAACAGTAAGTATGATACATTAAAAGAAATTCATTCCACATACATCACAGTAACATTATAAAACATCAAAGAAAAAAAAGAGTTTTGAAACAGCCCAAGTAAAAGACAGATCACTTAAAACAACAACAAAACCCTCCCCCAAAACCAAAGAGCAATTAGGCGATGGCTCACTAATCAATAGTAATAATGGCAACTAGAAGACAGAGATAGTAGTATCTTCAATATGCCAGCCTAAAATTTATACCCAGCAAAATATCTTTTAGGGTCTAAAGGTTAGTAATACATTTTCAGATGGATAAAGACTGAGTTTACCTCACATTCATATTTTATTAAGTGCCTACTATGTGCTAGGCACTCTGTAAGAACCATTATAGTCTGATGAAGCAAGCATGGTCATTCCTATGTTATATATGGAAAACTGAGCCTCAAAGAGGCTAAGAGATTTGTCCAGACCCTTCTGATCCCAGAGTCCATACACCAAGGAGATACACCTTAGCCTGACAGTGGGCTTTCCAGGATCCTTCTCTTTCAAGGCTGGATTCAGGGTGGATATTTTGAGCACTGTTTGAGGATAGGGAGCTCCAAAACCCCAGATCTCCAGAGTTTACCACTTCCACTCAGCAAGTCTGCGCAAACAAGTGATCAGAGCTTGGGAGGAAGAACGTTCTCCATGTGGTGATGTTCCATCTGATGCCTTGTGAGGAGGGTTCTGAGAAGTACAGTCAGGTGTCATTCTCCTCCCTTTTCTCTCCTTTGCTTTGCCCTTTCGTCCTCACCTTGCAGTCCAATGTTCTCTAGCCTGGACAGTCCTTCCTTGACAGTTATAGTATCATTTATCTTGCATGGTTGTCATGAATGCTATGTGAGCATACACCCAGTAGAGCTCCCCACTATGTGTGCACCCCATCAAAGTTATTCTCTACTTCTCTGTCTTGTCCCCATTCCCATCAGCAACATTCGATACCATGTTCTGTAACTGGCACTGAGAATCCAGTGACAAAATGCCAGAGGGATGACCGTCATGGCCATTACCCAGCCAGCATCTTCCAAGTTCCAAGTGGAAGGAATAAAATTAGAGTTAAAAAATATATATAAAAAAGCTAACATGTAGCTTTTCTGTAGCAGTGGAGAAAAAGAAGGTGAGGAGGGGCGGGAAGAAGGGAAGGGAAGTGCAAATCACCATTATTCTTAATCATTACATGGTGCATTATAATCATATGATTATTGAGTGGTGTTCTAATTAGGCTTAATGAAGAGTAATGGGCGTGAGAGGGGCCTGAAACATATATAGTTTCCTATAGTATATGTACCCTCTCCCCCTACAAGGAAGCACAGGACCCCATATCAGGACCCCAGGACTTGGAGGCTAGCATGTGATGCAACCTGGGCCAGCTGGTGTCCAACCACAACTCCTGACACGTGTGGTTGATAGGGTTAGAGTCTGTGGAACCATGTTTATTAAGTGTGTGAAGAACAGATAACTCTCGGCAGGTGAGGGATGGGGACAGGCAGAGGGACATCTTGTGAGCTGTGAGTGACATGGACTTTCATTGTGGAAAGCAAGCTGGTAGGAGGCACAGGTGTGATATTGTGAGTTGTGAGCCCCTTCCCCATGGGCATGTATACCTACCTACAAAGGGTAGATCAAGACACATATGAGCTAGAAAAGGGACAAGGCCAGACTTAGGGGGTGAATTTCCTTTGACTTTTAACCACCCCTAAATCACACACTACATAGAACACAGAAAGGAAAGCTACTCATCTCTCTTTGCTTTCTGAGGGAGGGCTTGTCTACCTTCATGGTGGTAAACTCACCATGGACTTGACAGCTCTTGAGGCCATGTCTCTGTCGTGGTTGTTCAGCTGTATTCCTGGTTACTGACATGATGGCCTTCCTTCCTTCCTTCCTTCCTTCCTTCCTTCCTTCCTTCCTTCCTTCCTTCCTTCCTTCCTTCCTTCCTTCCTTTTCTTCCTCCCATCTCTCTCCCTCCCTCCCTCCCTCCTTGTTCCTGGGTGAGGGGGGTTGGGTGGACTGGGGTCAGCATGGGCAATAAAGTGGACCAGAATGACAATGGAAGAATAGAATATAATTTCACTTAAGTCCTCCAAGCCCTATGGGCTCTATGAGTGTGTCAGTCTAGGTCATGCTGGTTAAAAAAAATCAGAAACTTGCTGTAACAAAGGCTTCTTCTCATTTATCCTGGGGACTATACTCAATGTTGTGATCACTCCAGGACCCTGACTGATGGAGAAGCCACCATCTGGATTATTGCAGGTTTTCAAAGCAAAGAGAAAGAGCGCTCTGGCAATTAAATCCTCCAGCTTAAACACGACACTTGGTAATTCCATGCATAACTCATTGACCAGAATGATACCATGGTCCCCACCCAACCACAAGCAGGCCAGGGAGTGCAATCCTACTGTGTGCCAAACAGGTATAAATACTTGGTTAATAGTACCAACGAGGTTAAGAGGCTCCACGGTCCCAAGCCTACTTGTCATGAACTTTCCCAGGCTCATGGTCATCAGCTACTCAATTGTCAAATATTTGCTGATGGCCTATTCTCAGTGGATCCTTGGGCTGCATTTTGGGGGACAAAGATGAACATGCCATGACCCCTGCCTTCAAAGACCTTAAGGACTTATGTGGCGGGCAGACAAGTAAATAAGCAATCATGGCTCATCATTGTAACTGCTTTGATAAGTAAATGCAGGTGCTGTGGGAACATACCACTCAGACTGAGAAGTCTGGACTGTGGTAAAGGAGGTGATGCTTGTGGAGCCTGAGGATTAAGGAGTGAGGAAGGAGAAGAAAGGGAAGGGCATTTCAAGTAGAGGGAATGGAATAGGCAAAGGCCCAGAAACAAGGTGTTTTTCAGAGAAAAATAAAATGTGCCCTGGTGTGTATGGTATGGAATACAATTGGTAAGAGATGATGTTGGAGAGCTAGGAAGAGGCCAGGTCACAAAAGGCCTTGTCTGCCATTCTAAAGACTGTGGGCTTCATTCCATGGGCAAAAACAGACCCTCAAGGGCTTGGCTACATTTTCAAAACAACCTATTGGCTGTTATGTAAAAAACAAAATCACGTAGATGGAGTCATGAGACTAAAGTCAGGGATAGCAGTAAGGAGAGATATTTGTGGCCTGACCCAGATGGTAGCAATGGGATGGATGACAATAGACAGAAGTGGATGGTTTCAAGCGAATACGTAGCTCATCGCAGTGGTTGACCAGTTGGACAGGCTGAGCATGGTGTGGAAGAAGGGCTAGAACTTGTGTCATGCTTTGTTTTAGTGCAAGTCTGCTCTATGATGTCCGCTTTAATTATTTTCTAGAAGAAGGCAGGGCACAAAACTATCTGTCAGTACTTCTATTTGGCGGCTGTGCACTAGACACAGAGGATTCAACACGAGCGAGGCCCAGCCCAAGCACGGAAGAGCTCACAGTCGCAAGATGGGTTTTTCATCCAGGCTTGCTGGGGCCGAGAACCAGCCGGAGGCGGGAGAGCGTGGGCTCCAGACGTCTCCTGCACAGTGCCACCCGACTTCACTCATTCCTGCTCCACCTTCCCAACGTTCACCAAATCCGTGCCTCACTCCTACTCTCTGTGTTTAAACCAACTCACTTATGTACCTCCTTTAGCTTCTTCTTAAGTAAAATATATAGAGACCATGCATTTGGATGTGTTAGTGATATTTTCTCTAATAGGCATTAAAATAAAACAGAGGAAAATGAGCCGTAAAAAATGTCCAAGTGTCACCAGAAAACGTCTTGCACCCACACTTGGAGGAACACTGTCCTGTAAGGAAGGACTAGGCAAGTCCAAAATCGTGTTTCTTTTCAACTCTGCTCCCTAGGTGGCCGAGGGACCTGCCTTCATCATTTTTATAGTCAGATCCTTTTAGCAGGTGCAGCCCCTGACCTCTGTTTTTCTTCGAGTTCTTTTCTTTCCAGCTACCCAAGGATTCGGACATTCCGCAATCCATTTGTTTAGGGTTTCTTGTGGGCAAGGCTCTCTTTAGAAGCCCATGGAGGGCACCTGTGACTACTTCCTTGCTGATTTGTTAAATGCTACCAGACAGTGTTGGGTCAAGGGCAGTTGCTGAGGTTATGTGAACTGCTAATTACCTGACCCCCTCCACCTGCTCAGGCTGGGCAGCATCACTAAGGACACAGGTGTGCCTGTGTCTGGGCACAGGCTGGAAAAACTCACTTGGTGTAAAATGCAAAGGATCATTGATGGCCATGGCATCTCTCGGGGGAATCTCTACCTGCTGGACATATACCTTTTTCTCTCAGAAAGCAGGCAGCGAAGCTCACTCCTTGTTATCTATTAAAAGTCTCCCCAGCTGGGAGGCAACATCAACAAGTCAACAACCTGTGTCACCTGCAGTCACTTTCTGATCCTAGATTCAGGATTCTAACAGGGTCACCAAGGTCTTTGATGGCAAGCAGCAGACATTGACCCTGGAAAAAAGGGGGTTTTATTAGAGCAACAGTGGAGAGTTTGCTGAACTAAGGAGGACACGGACAATCCAACGTCAGGAAGAGCAGGAATCTGGGCAGCTGTGGAGCCCGAACCACAGCAGGTCCCGTAGGGAGCTACCACCACATGCCCTGTCGCAGAGTCTGAGTGGCCAAACTCAGACGCCGGCCCCACCTCCCACTGGGGAGGGCAGTATAATTGAAGCCTCACCAGGACCACATGGGAAGGAAACAGAGATGGGGGTTACTGTTATCACAAAGAGAGAAAGGGATCGGAGGCTTGGGAGAACCCCATGTCCACTGCTGAGCTGCACAAGGAATAACAGAATGAGTAAATGGGAAGATAACAGAGTTCATTTACTCAACCCAACAACTTAGGGGTAAGGAAATCAAGACTCAGAGAGTTTAATTAACTTGCTTGGGGTCGCTGGCTCTTCTGTGGCAAAGCTGTGTCCCCAATCCAGGTGGGTTCCCTAACCCTCTAAGCAGGGCTTCTACACCTCACAGCTATCCACGGACACAGGAAGAAAATGAGCGACAGTGAAGTCTGCAGGATGCTCTCATCACCCCAGTGTTTCCATTGGCTTATTCTTAGAGCACATTTACTTTAATATTTTATGGAGCACGATGAAGGTCCACACAAGAGGGAGGGGGAAAAACCCACAACGCAAATGGAAGCCAACACTATCTGGTTGACCCCAGGAATGGAAGTGACCACAGGGTCAAAGGAGACCACTGCTGCCCCAGAAAGGGGGCAGTGGAGAAGGGCAGCTGGCTCAGGTTGACTTCCCTCCCTTTCCTCACCCCCAGAATACCCATCTCTCCCCAGTGTCAGAAGACACCCCAAGGAAGACAGATCGGGCTGTTGACTCTGAGCAGAAGGGGTCTGAGAGCCTATGGCTCTTCGGAGAGCAAGGCACCGCCTGGTGCCCGTGCCCCCGAGTGTGCTGGCTGTGTCGCTCCGACAGCATGAAGGATGTCTGGTTTTGTTCCCAGCGCTGTTGTCATTCATCATCCTCTTGTAGAAGCTGGCACCCTCCTCCTGTTCCCCTTCCTTCTCACTCTCCCCCAACCTCCACGTCCTGCCTGTCCCCCCCGCCACTGAGGGGAGCCCTCTCGTATTTACCCCAGAGGAGACTCTCCCATATTGGTCCCAGAACCCCAAGGGACACCCCAACTGAATGAAACATTTGCTGAAAAGTCCTCAACAAAGTAATATGCTTGGGGCTTTGAGTGTTAAAACATAAGACAAGTTCCTGACTTCAAGGACCTTGTATTCTATCTAGCAAGGAAGTAAGCATGAAGTCCTAGGCAGCCAAACACGGGCATGCTCACGGAGCGAGGCAGAAAAACTGCACATTCGGAGAGTCTGGGAAAGGCAGCACTAGCTGGGAGGCAGAGGATGGGAGACAGAGGGCAGGGCTGAACAGCGGCTGGTGAGGGCGACAATGAGAACATCCAACATCGGGAGACAAAACATGGCTGAGAGCACCGAGAAAGAGATGAAGTCATCGCTGGGAGAGAAGCCATCATA
This sequence comes from Carollia perspicillata, assembly GCA_004027735.1. Taxonomy (NCBI): domain Eukaryota; kingdom Metazoa; phylum Chordata; class Mammalia; order Chiroptera; family Phyllostomidae; genus Carollia; species Carollia perspicillata. The sequence continues at coordinate 24,399 of PVKM010017324.1, forward strand.
TCTGAGCTGGTTTGAAGGTGAAAGGGGAGGAGCCGATGAGACAGGAAGGTTGAAGGTGTAGGCGAGAGGAAATAGTTGCTGAAGCAAAGGCCTAAAAGGGGGCTGGTGGGGCAGTCAAGACGGGGCAAGCCTGGCAGTGGAGGGAAGTCAGAACACGTCTAATTTCAAGAACGGTGGGAAGGAAGACAGGACTCGGCACCTACCTGGGGAAACTTGGTGATAAAAGGAAGCTGTGTTGGCTCCATCTTCTTAGAGAGTCAGGAGGTAAGGTCACCTGCTACAGGCTGGAACTGGCTGCGGACCTTAGGAATACTGGAATTTGGAATCTCCAACAAGAGTAAAAGAAGGGCATACATTAAAATATAATATTTCTGAGAACTAAAGAGCTGTCTAGCATTGGGGCCCCTGCTGAGAGTCAGCCTCACCCCAGGACCTTTGCATATGCTGGTTCCTCTATTTGCACCGTTAGCATTTTCTCATCTTTTAGACCATGGCTTACAGGTCACTTCTCCAGGGTGGCTCTCCGCAGCAATCCCGGCTGAAGTAGGTTCCCTCCCCATCTCATGAGTCCCCATCTCAGCTTCTTTACTCCTCACATTTGCAATCACTTTATTAGCTGCTGCTTTAAAAAAAATCTGTCTAACCCAACTGGTGTGTAAGCCCCAGGGGACCAGGGGCCACACGTAGCAGGAGCTTGACAGACAGACACCTGCTGAGTACAGGAATGAGTGAGGAAGAACGTGGGTCTGCAGTGCAGCCAACAGCCCGGCGGAGCCGTCATCCCGCCAGGTTGAGGATCGCAGACTGAGGCTAAGATAGAGTTGGCGGTGCCGGGGGTTTATTGGTGGTGGGAGGGAGGGAGTAACCTGGGAAAGATAGAGGGAGGGCAGCAAAATCTCCATGTGTGGCCCAGAGGCAGAGCTAGGGTGGAGGTGGGGTGGGTAAAACTGAAAGGAAGGCAGAGGCGGGCTCCATCCCCAACGCAGTGGCAGGATGTTCGCCAACAAAACGCACTGGACTGTCCGGGGCGTCGGGTTGCCAGGTTTAGCCAGTGGAAATTAGGACACCCAGTTAAGTTTGAATTTCAGATAAACAAGGAATAACCCCAAGCAATATTTGGGACACACTTATATCAAACATTATTCCTTGTTTATCTGAAATTCAAAATTTGACTGGACATCTTGGATTTTATCTGGAAATCCTACCAGGACGTTACATTTTTGTCACCGAAAGCATACTGGCCCAGTCTGGGACACCAGGTGGAGGGCTATGGTTTGGTGATTGACTGAAGTATCCCATGGAGGGCTTGAATTTAAGCGCCCCAGCCCACCCCAAACAGGTATTCAATTCCCCCAGTTTCCCTGGGGCAATGGGCATCCTGCCTCTCCCCAGAAGGATTTAATTCACGTCCCTGAGCTGGACAGCGGCAGGCCCTTGTTTAGCCAGAGCTCTGTCCTTCAGTGGTCTGCAGGAGCCCGCACCCTGCAGCCCATCGCAGAGCAGCTAGCCTGGGAGGGGTGCCGGTGCAGGTGGCGGAGCTCGTCCCTGCTGCAGGCACAGATGTGGACCCAACAACCCAACCCCCAGGGCTGGGCTCCCTCCCCCACCTCCCCTTGT
>PVKM010017325.1:0-26002 GCA_004027735.1 Carollia perspicillata
ATTTCTACGATTCTGTTCCTGTTCTGGTTGTTTGCTTAGTTTGTTTTTGTTTTTTTAGACTGAGATGTTGATAGTTGTGACTCTGTTGTCATTTTAATGTTCATAGTTTTGATCTTTTTCTTAGATAAGTCCCTTTAATATTTCATATAATAAGGGCTTGGTGATGATGAATTCGTTTAGCTTTGCCTTGCGTGGGAAGCACTTTCTCTGCCCTTCCATTCTAAATTATAGCTTTTCTGGCTAGAGTATTCTTGGTGGTAGGTCCTTGCTTTTCATCACTTTGAGTACTTCTTGCCAATCCCTTCTTGCCTGAAAAGTTTCTTTTGAAAAATCAGCTGACAGTCTTATCAGAACATCTTTGTAGGTAACTATTCTTTGTAGGTAAGCTTTTCTCTTGCTGCTTTTAAGATTCTCTCTATATCTTTAACCTTTGACATTTTAATTATAATGTGTCTCAGTGTGACCCTCTTTGGGTCCAAATTGTTTGGGACTCTCTGTGCTTCCTGAACATGTATGTCTCTTTCCTTCACCAAATTGGGGGGGGGGTTCTTTCATTATTTTTTCAAAAAAGTTTTCAATTTCTTGCTCTTCCTCTTCTCCTTCTGGCACCCCTATGATTTGAATGTTGGTAACCTTTAAAGTTGTCCCAGAGGTTCCTAAGCCTCTCCTTGTTTTTTTGAATTCTTGTTCCTTCTTTCTGTTCTGGTTGAATGTTTATTTCTTCCTTGTGTTGCAAATTGTTGATTTGAATCCAGGCTTGCCTCCCTTCACTGTTGGTTCCCTGTGGATTTTTCTTTATTTCACTTAGAGTAACCTTCATTTTTTCCCTTATGCTTTTGCCATACTCAGTGATTTCTCTGAGCATTCTGATCACCAGTGCTTTGAACTCTGCATCTGATAGGTTGACTCTTTCCAGTTCACTTAGTTCTTTTTCTGGGGTTTTGTTCTGTTCTTTTACTTGGGCCTTATTTCTCTGTTTCCTCAACCTGACAGCTGTTTCCTGTGTTCGTTTTTGTGTATTAGGTAGAGCTACTTGGACTCCCTGTCCTAGCACAGCTGTAAAGTTATATGGGGCAGAGCCTTAGGTAGTTGCCAGAACAGGGCAACCCACTTCACCACTGTGTGGCTCTGTGTGGCAGGGAGGGCTTGGAGAGGAGACAGTGCTGCTGCCTGGCTTCTGGAGGTCTGCTTGGCACTTGCCCCATTTCTAGTCACTTCACCCACTTCCCAGATACGACTGGTGCCCCTCCAGCTCTTGCCCTGGTGGTGGCCCCCAGAGTGGGTGGATTTGCATACATTTTAGGTCCATTGGCCTTTTAAATGGGTTCTCCTGAGAAATCAGCAGTTTCTTGCACTGTGCCAACTCTCACTCGCCCTTACCGCCAGAAGTTATGAGGCTTTATTATCCTGGCACTGGAGCCCTGGGCTGTGCGGTCTGGCCTGGGGCTGGGATTGCTAGCTCCCAAGGTATCTCTCCTGATCTTTATCCACCACACGTGAATGTGGGAGCTGCCCTTTATGCCAGTGTCACCTCTCTGGTGCCACAGCACATCCTCTGTGCCCCGTCTCCCTGTCTCTGCCCCTCTTACTCGTCTTAATGAATGTGGTTTCTTTAAATCCTTGGTTGTCAGACTTCCATACAATTCGATTTTCTGGCAGTCTGAGTGTGTTTTGTTTTGAGGTTAGTTGTGAATCTTGTGCTTGCACGAAGAGGCAAAGTGTGTCTATCTATGTCTCCATCTTGACTGGAAGTCAAACTCTGTTTTTTTGTGCATCTCAAGGATTATGGTTGAAGGGACACATTTAAAGGAACTATTGAAAATGTTTACCTGAAGGTTTGACTACCTGGTTATATATTACCTTGGAGTTATATAATGATAATAGTTACAATTTGAAGTCTGACCATGTGCTTTGCATATATTTTTCTAATCTTTAGATAAAATTGTAAGATATTAACTTTTTTTCTTTTTGCACATATCAGTAGGCCGAAGCTTGTAAAAGTTAAGCAGATAGCTAGCAAATGGCAGGACTGGAAAGCAGAGGCTAAACCTGTGTGATTCCAAAGTTTATGATGTTGCTTATTACACTTTGCTTCCTCTATGTCTTGCAGAGAAATGCAACTGTTCACTTCTCTCAGAAGTTTGCAGTAAATCAGGAAAATTAAGTGGTAGTGTGTTTGTAAGACTAAATCATATAGAATATTCAAAAAAATAGAAATTGAGTAATCTACTTGGCCAAACACATGCTTATAAGTCAGACAGTAACATTGATCCTCCTTCATTTAGCCTTTGTTGAGGTTCTTAAACATGCTTTGACTGATTTTAGCCCACTTAACCCCCTTTTCTTCCCTGGGCTTTAGCATATGTTCTGAGAAAGAGCACACTAGGTGGGAAAAAGTTGATAATGTTCGGCGTTGAAATGGTTGTTGGACTTAACAAAGCAATTAACAGATAATTTATCAACTAGTGGAGAATCAGAAATTGGGGAGAGAGAAGGGTGTTTCTTTTGTAAGAATAGTCTACTTTCCTGTTACTGATCTTGTTGATGCAAAACTTGTGTTACAGAATTACACACTAGAGGGCGCACAACGCCTGTTTTAAATGTTGGTGGAGAAACTTCAGTACACTTGAATTCGGAAGTTCTTGAATTGATTGCATGGCACCTTTAGAAGTGATTCAAATTAAGAAATGGAAATCCAAGCATAATAAATAGTATTTTCCAATCCAGGATTACTGAATAATATTATCTTATTTAATCCAGAAATACTTCATTATGCATCTCTAAAAGATAAGAACTTGTAAGTATATGTAACTTATCAAAAAATGAATGTCACAGTCTCAAAGTATCTCCCAAGCTATTTTTCAATTACAAATGTAAAAGTAATAATTTTACAGTTGGAAAAACCAGCAGACACTCCCTTATTCAAGTGATGAAGGTTGACATCATCAGTAATAATATCTATTGATATCATACACACTCGATTGGATGCACTGAGAAGGACACAGTATCATTTCTTTGGTAATTTTGCAAAAAAGTACATAATCTCAATTTGATCATGAGAAAACGTTAGACAAACTTAAATTGAGAGACATTGTACAAAATAGCCAAGGTCATGAAAAACAAAGATAAAATTAGTCGCCTGCAGGAGGACACTTAGGAGACACAACAAGTAAATGCAGTGAGGGATCTTGGAACAGAAAAAGGATACTAGGAGGGAAACTGGTGAAATTCAGATAATGTCTGATTTAGCTGTTAGTATTGTGTTAGTACTAATAGCTGGTTTTGATAATCATACTCTGATTATTTGAGTTATTAGGGAAGCTTGGGTGTACAGTATATGTGAACTCCCTATATAAGCAGCTTTTAAGAAAGTCTACAAATTGTTTCAAAAATTAAAAACCTGAAAACAATGCCAGATTTGGACATTGTATGAAATAATTTATTTTTAAAAAGGTCTTCTAAAATAATGATAATTTAACTTGGAATTTGATTTCTTTAAATGTTTTTTATCAAAGTAATACATGCAGTTGGTAACGATTCAAGTAATAGTGAAGAATTTGATGAAAAGTAACAGCCTCTTGTCCTGTCCTTCTCCGTTCTAGTCCCACTCTGTAGAGGTAACCTCTCCTAACCATTTCTATTTTTAGTTCCCATTACATCCAGATTGTGGGATAATATAAGAGTGGGCAAAGTAGGTTTACAGCTGTGAGTATGAAGTTTATTCTTGCATTATTTATTAATTATTGTGCTATTTATTTGTATTACAACTGTAAGCCTACTTTTGCCCACCTGTATATGTAAATACCCATTTCTTAATTTGTCAGTTGTAGGTATCATTGCTGAGTCTCTGGAATGGGAGAAGCTCACATCATGCTCCTTCCTAACCCTGTTTCATCCCAGCATTCCAGTTATATAAATTTCATGTCTCTGATTATTTTATTAGAAACTTTGTCATGTATCTGTGTCTTTAGTATTCCATAAACTTTCAGCATCTCACAACTTTCTCTTTACAAGTTAAAGCTGTTACTTCCTTTTCCCCCCTTATCTTTCAAATTCCCCTTTTTTTGAATGACTTTTTCTTAGCTGCAGTTTGGTCCTAGATTGTCAAGGTGGCTGACAGTTTCATCCCCTTCTTCACTCACAATCACTTCTTCCTTGATTTTTCTGGATTGATTCTGAAAGTTGAACTGCAGTGACCCTGGTGTTTGTATATTTTTGATTATTCACGAGGCTTCAGCAGGCCCAGTAGTGTGCTAGAGCACACTTCCTTTTGGGTTGGTCCTGCATCATCACCCTGACAGCGAGTTTTCGAACATCAGATCAAATGCACTTCTTCCTGCACCCAGTCAGTTGCCAGAACTTACTCAGTATTTGAATTTGCTGGACATACGCTTCTTATATTTTTTCCTGGAGTTTCTAATTGCCCTTTGTGAGGTGCATTTGACTTTTTCACACATTTAAGTGTGACAATCTCAAAATCAGGTTTTTTTGTACTGAGTTTCTTTTTCCCTTGGGAGTCCTGGACTCTTGTATCCTCCTCTTCTAATCTGGAGTGATCATTCACTGTGTCTGCGCTTCTCACTGCCTTCCTGGGTTGGATTTGCTGTATCTCGGATGTCCTGGAGCATAGTGGTTCAGACCGTGGGTTCGCAGCCACATTGCCTGAGTCCAACCACAGCTCTGCCTCTGACAGAGCTCTTACACCTTTGGTGCCTTACTGTCCTCATCTAACTAAAAACATTTCAAGGCATAATAAATATAAGTATATAGCTGATTTGTTTGAAGGCCTTCCTTTTATCCTAATTTTTTGGTCAGGTAGTTATCTTTCCCTAGTGCCTAATATAATTTATAAAGGTTCTTACTAATGACACTTGATGATAACCATTCATAATGATTTTTTGGCCTCAAGTATATGTCATTGACTTTTTTTAAGCAGCAAGGAAGTTTGTTAGTAAGTTATGCTTCTTAGAGAAGCATTTTGGTTTTAATCAGGTTAGTATGCATCCTAATTATATTTGGGAAATAAGTGATTAAGTTTGTATATATAAGAGCCTTTTAAACTTATCCAAGTTTTCTAATAAAGCTCTCACATATCTCGAACCACATGTTATGAGTCTTCCCTGTTGTTTAGCCATGAATTATTTCATACTTTTGTTTGGAAAGTGGAATGATGACCAAGTTAAAAATCACTTTGGGAGGAAGTTTATTTTCTTAATATGGTAAATCGTCAGTATACACAATGATATGTCTTTTATTGAGCAACCAAGATCTTGCAGAAGTTACACTTTCTATTGGCATATCTCTTGGTTTACACAATTGTTAATTGATCTTAATTGTTACGTTTTGGACACGTTTTGAACATGTTTTGAAAAGTGAAAACACCAAAGGGTAGTAACCTCTTGGTAAATTCTCATCACATTGTTTCACATTTTTGAAGGAGGGAGTAAATGGAATTCATCCAGCACCTACAGTTCACCAGACAACATTCACCAGACTTTTCATGTGTTTTTCATTTAATCTATAATAATCCGAAAAGAATCATTATTGCCAACTGAGTACTTGGAATGTATGCATTCCCTACATATCTAGTCATGATTCCCAAGCAATCTGTAAAGTTTGTCTATCCTGTAAATCATTTTATGAACTAACAGATATTTGCCTATTTAATAACAATGAGAAAACTGACATTCACTGGTGTAACTTGGTAACATTCTTAAATAGTTAATAGAGGGCAGAGTTGGGCTCTGAAATCTTCACTATTTTTCATAACAGTGCATATATTTCCTGTCCTGTGTTGTGTGAATAGGTTTTAAAATGCCTAGTAACACCTTTTTCATTTCCTTCTCTAACTTTTTATTTTGAAAAATGACAATTTACAGAAAAGTTAAAACATATATTCTTTTCCCAAGATTCAGAGATTAACATTTTGCTTAATTTGCTTTCTCTCTCTCCCATGTGTATTTATATATATATTTATATATATATGTTATATATAACGTGTGTGTATCTATATTCCTAAAACATTTTAAGTAGGTAGCAGACATACTGACACTTCATCATTAAATACTCAGCATATGTCTCCAAAGAACAGAGTCATGCTTCTCATCACAATACCATTTCATACCCAGGAAATCGACACATTAATATTACCTAATGTATGGTCATTTTTATCATCTTCCTATTGTCCCAATAATAAAAGCTTTGTAACTTTTTTTCTCGCTGAAGGATTTAGTAAAGTCTTACATACTGCATTTAGTTTAGTTTTCACTAACCTTTATTCCCCATGGCCTTGACGTTTTTGTATAGTCCAGGGTAGTTGTTCTGTCAACCATCCCATAATCTAGATTATCTGATTTCCTTATGATAATATTCAAATTAAATGTGTTTATGTGTGCATGACTACTGCATGTGTGATGTTGGGTACTTGTGTTGTATTGTACCAGGGGCGTATAATGTCCCATACTTGGTCAAGTTCAGTTTAATCATCTGACTAAGTTGGTGTTCCTTGAGTTTCCTGAACTCTAACAGTTTAGTTCTCCTTTGTTATTAAGAAGTAATCTGTGGGGTAATATTCTGAGACCATGTGACTCTCCTGTTCCCCAATAATCTTTCACCCAGTAGCTTTAACATCTGTGGATGCTTCTTGCCTGAAGCATGTATTGCACTGGTGATTACAAAACATTGGTTTTCCTAATACTGTCATTTTTCTCTGAATTTATTAGCTGACATTCTTTTGGTAAAGAAGAGCTTTTCACCTCTACCATTCCTCCAACTCCCTTTTTAGTATCTCTTTGGATTCATGGATTCTTTTTTTTTCCCCAAAAAAACTTCATGTGCCATATCATTTATTCGTTTAAAGTGACAATAGGTTTTAGTATGTTCAGAGATATGTGTAACTATCACCACGTTATGAGCTTTTTTTATTCAATAATTGTAATCTATTATCATTATTATTATTTTTAATGTTCAGACTGCCCCAAATGTGTCCAGTGGGCGCCCATTCAAGCCTACTTCTCTGTTCTTACATTTCCCCATTAGTCTTTTGAGAGCTTCCTTGCTGGTATGACAAGGTGCCCCAGTCTTGCTTTGTACTCCCCCCCTCCTGTTCTGTAACTTGCCACCTCTCCAAGGAGCCCTTGATTCCTTTTCAGGAGTGGTGGTTAGAAGTCCAGCTCTGGAGTCTAGGTGTAGTATTGCCTCTAGGCTTTTTCATTAGGTAGGAAAGGTTTTAAAAATACATTGTTTTTATTCTTGTTCTTCATTTTCGTATATTTATCTCAGGCAAGATCAAGAAGTAAATGCTGTTTACTTATTTTTTAAGGTATTATACTGTAAAATAGACTTTTTTTACACAACTATAAATATTAATACGTGCAGATTAGTTACCCTGCACACCATTGGTATGAAGCATTTCTGTCTTCCCCTAACTTCTGTGCCTTCCCTTTGTAGTCACATCAGTTCCTGACTTCTAACCCCTGGCAACCACTGAGCTGTTCTCTATCACTGTAGTTTTTTTCTTTTTGAGACTACCAATTTCAATGGAATATACAATAAGCCAACTTTCAGATTAGTTTCTGTTATCACAATGCCTTTTCATATTCATCATACCCAGTGTTTGGCTATACTGCACTTACTGAAGGATGCTTGACACTTTTCAGTTTGGTGCCATTTTGAAGAGAATTGTAAATGCTCATGTACAGGTTTTTGTTTGAACATAAATTTTCATTTCTCTGAGGTATAGAGTAAGAAAATAGATTGCTGGGTTATATGGTAAGCTTATGATAACTTTTTAAAAAAAGTATATATTACTGATCATGCTACTATAGTTGTCACAAATTTTCCCCCTTTGCTTACCTCTGCCCAGAATTCCCATTCCCTCCAGTGATTCCCCCGCTTTGTTTGTGTCCATGGATCATACAAATAAGTTCTTCAGCTTCCCCATTTCCTACACTGTTATTAACACTCCACTTGTACCTGCCACTTATGCTTCTTAATCTCTGCACCTTTCTCCCCATTCTTCCTCTTACCCCTCTCAGCTGATTACCCTCCAAATGATCTCCATATTTATGATTCTGTTCTGTTTTGGGTGTTTGCTTTGTTTTTTTAGATCCAGTTGATAGTTGAGAGTCTGTTGTCATTTTAATGTTCATAGTTTTGATCTTCTTCTTTTTCTTAAATAAGTCCCTTTAACATTTCATGTAATAATGGCTTGGTGATGGTGAACTCCTTTAGCTTTGCGTTGCTTGGGAAACACTTTCTCTGCCCTTCCATTCTAAATGATAGCTTTGCTGGCTAGAGTATTCTTGGTGGTAGATCCTTGCTTTTCAATTTTCTTGAATTTGTTTTATGTCCTATCATGTGGTCTATCTTTGAAAATGTTCCATGTGCATTTGAGAAGAATGTGTATTTAGCTTTTTTGGGATGAAGGGCTCTATATATATCAGTTAAGTCCATTTCATCTAGGGTGTTGTTCGATATCACATCTTTGTTGATATTTTGTTTGGAAGATCTGTCCATTTTTGACAGTGGGGTGTTAAAATCCCCTAGTATAATTGTGTTGCTGTCAATATCTTTCTTGAAGTCTTCTAAGATTTTCTTTATGTATTTGGGTGCTCCTACATTGGGTGCATAAATATTTACAGTGTTTATGTCTTCTTGGTGGATTCTTCCCTTGAGTATTATGAAGTGGCCCTCTGGGTCTCTCTTTATGGCCCTTTTTTTGAAGTCTGTTTTGTCTGATATGAATATTGCTACCCCAGCTTTTTTTTTTTCCTGTTCATTTGCTTGGAATATTTGTTTCCAGCCCTTTATTTTCAATCTTTGTAGGTCTTTTGTCCTGAGGTGGATCTCTTGTAGGCAGCGTATGTGTGGGTCATGCTTTCTTGTCCATTCAGCTATTCTATGTATTTTAATTGGTGTGTTTAATCCATTTATGTTTAAGGTTATTATTGATAGGTTCTTATTCATTGTCATCTTCGTACCTGTGTTCCTCTCTCTCTCTTTTCCTTCCTTTCCTTAAAGCAGACCCTTTAGCATGTCTTGTAGAGCTGGTTTGGTGGAGGTGTATTCTTTTAGGTTTCTTTTGTCTGAAAAGCTCCTTATTTGGCCTTCTATCTTGATTGGAAGTCTTGCTGGGTAAAGTATCCTTGGTTCTATCCTTTAGTTCTCATTACTTGGAATATTTCTTGCCATTCTCTTCTGGCTTGGAGTGTTTCCGTTGTGAAGTCGGTTGCTAACCTTATCGGGGCTCCCTTGTATGTTATTTCCTTTTTCTCCCTTGCTGCCTTTAAGATTCTCTCTTAGTGTTGGAATTTATCCATTTTAATTATGATGTGTCTTGGAGTGGGCCTCTTTGGGCTCCTCTTGATTGGGACTCTCTGTGTTTCCTGTATTTGTGTGACTTTTTCTCTCATCAGATTATGGAAGTTTTCCATCATTACTTTTTCAAATAGGTTTTCTATCCCTTTTTCTTCTTCTCCTTCTGGTATCCCTATTATTTGGATATTATTATGTTTCATATTGTCTTGTATTTCTCTTAATCCCTCTTCATTCTTTCTGAGCCTCTTTTCCTTTTCCTGCTCTTTCTGGGTGTTTTCTTCTACTTTGTCCTCCAGCTCACTGATCCGATCTTCTGCTTCATCGATCCTGATTTTGATTTCTTCTACTGTGTGCTTCAGTTCAGATACTGTATTCTTCATTTGCTCTTGGCCCTTGTTGATCGTTTATACTTCCTTTTTCATTTTGATATAGTTTGCAGCAAGTTCATTGTAGTTTCCCTGTAGTTTCTTGTAGTTGGTTGTGAGCTCATGGAGCTTCCTGGTAACCATTGCTTTGACCTCAACATCTGATAGTTCAGTTGCCTCTATTTTGTTTAGCATTCTTTCTGATGTTTCCTCCTTCCCTTTCGTTTGGGGATTGTTTCTTTGTCTTCCCATTGTTTGTGAGATTCTTCTTATTAGCCTCAGCTTCTCAAATTGATCTGTTCTGGCTCCCTGGGTTTATGGTGTGAGCTTCTGTGGTAGAGTATCTGTGAGGTTCAGTGGTGCAGTCTTCTCGGGTATCCTGGTGTTCACTGCTTCCACCTATTCTTCTTTGCGATCCATTGGAGGAGTAAGGCAAAATGGTTTAAGACAGCAGGAGAGTATTCTATGTTATTTACAGTAGCAGCTGGTAAAGAAGAGATAGGAAATCCTTTGGCTATGTGTAGCATTAACCATGATATACGACCCAACAAGTCACTTTTTAGAAACGGTGGAATGAAGGTAAGGCTCTTGTTGGGGAGGGAAGGGTTGTGAATTAGATCTAGAAAGCAGTGAGGTTGTGAGATGTCAGATTCTGAGGTAAGGTGAGAATAAAGGACAGTAAATAGGTGTAGTGAGTGAGAGAGAGAATAGAGTTAACCGCTATAGTAATAGAGTTCAGAAAACCATGAAGTGGGCTAGGATCTCGGAGGGGTGTTGTGTAGTATTTACAATAGTATGTAACAGCTATTATTTACAATAATATTAGAGCAACAATCATATGACAGAATCTGTGGAATCTAGATACCAAGAATAAGGAGTGTCGGACCTTCGGTAGTGTGCTAATGTAACACAGGTGAAGTGAAGTATGGTAAATTAACAATACACTGTGAGTGAGAGAACAGGGGAAACCTGTCAATTGATGCAATATACCCAGCCAAACAAAGAAGACTAAACAGAAGGAAGAGGAATACAAAAATATTATTCAAATAAAAGATGTAAGAATAAGGTAAAAATAATGATGGAGATATGCAGTATCTTGCAGGTTCCTTGTAATAGCAAAGTGAAATTTGTCCGTCTCAACTGTTAGAATGCCTCTCTTTGGGACCAACTCTGGTCTTTTTACAGTTCCGGTTTTCTTTGTCTCATTTGTGCATATTAAAAAAAAAGCGGACTAAGGAAGGTAGAAGAGATAAAATTGGAAAGGAAGAAGGAATAAAACAAGAAAGAAGGAAAGAGAGGTAAAAAGTGTTAAGACATAAAAAATAAAAATTAAAATATACAAAATATCTTTGGAAAAATCAAACAAACAAACTTACACACACTTACACACCAGGGGAAAAAAGAAAAAAGAAAAGGAAAAACAGAGAAAAGAATTAAAATGAAAATAAAGAAAACAACAACAAAAAACCTTTTGCTGGTTTCAAACTGGTAAGACCGCTTTTTCTGTTCTTGCTGGCTGCAGCAGACTGAGGGGTGGGTTTATAGGTGTGGTCTCTGGGTCCTTGGGTCTCCTGGTCTCTGTCCGTGGGCACACCCCCTCTGAGTTTATTGTGGCCATCTTCTGGTCTTAGACAGTGCGCACGTGCCCTCTCTGGGTTTATCTGAGTTGTCTCGTGTTCTCTGGCAGCCTGGGTTTATTGAGCCTTCTCAAGGTTCCTCGCCGCGTGCTTGGGACTGCTCTGTGTTTATCAGAGCCCTCTCACCGTCTCTTGCTGCACTGGTGCCCGCTTTGGGTTTACCCAGGTACAGGCTCTGAGTCACCCCCGGGGCACTCTCTCTCTCCGGTTCCTGATGTGGTCCCCGGGTGCTCTACAAATGTCTCTCTCCCCCGGGGTTGCAGGTACACCCGGCAGGGCCACCTCTGGTCACACCACTGGGGTGCACACTCTTTCCAGGTCTCTGCGTGGGTGCTCACAGCCCCCGTGTGTTTGCAGTTCAAACCTTGGAATTGCTCTCTAAAATTTCAAGTATCCAGGTTTCCCCCCAGTGCTGCTTGAACCCTGCCTAGCTGGGTAGGGAGCGCTGATGCAGCTCCTTGCAGTCAGCCCAACGACGGTGGGCCTGGGTTGCAGCCTCCCTGCTCCCCACGCTGATCTCTAGGCCTCGGTTGTCCCAAAGTAGTCCCCTTACCGTCTGGTTTTTCAATGTCTGCTACAATTTTTGATCTCCTATCTTCATATATGTTGTGGTACTGTTGGCTGTCTGCTCTGTTCCTCCGTAGAGCGGCCTGGTTTCTCTCCCGTGTGTAGGGAGAAGTGGAATCTGCTCCCTCTAACCAAGCCGCCATCTTCTCCCCACCAGATCCTTGCTTTTCATCACTCTGAATACTTCTTGCCAATCCCTTCTTGCCTGCAAAGTTTCTTTTGAAAAATCAGCTGATAGTCTTATCAAAACTCCTTTGTAGGTAACTCTGCTTTTCTCTTGCTGCTTTTAAGATTCTCTCTTTATCTTTAACCTTTGGAATTTTAATTATGGTGTGTCTCGGTGTCGTCCTGTTTGGGTCTGACTTGTTTGGGACTCTGCTTCCTGGACTCATATGCCTATTTCCTTCACCAAATTAGGGAAGTTTTCTTCATTATTCTTTTAAGGAAATTTTTAGTTTCTTGCTCTTCCTTTTCTCCTTCTGGCAACCCTATGGTTCGAATGTTGGTATGTTTAAAGTTGTCCCAAAGGTTCCTAAGCCTCTCCTTGTTTTTTTGAATTCTTGTTTCTTCTTTCTGTTCTGGTTGAATGCTTTTTCTTCCTTTTGTTCCAAATTGTTGATTTGAATCATGCTTCCTTCTCTTCATTTTTGGTTCCCTGTATATTTCTCTTTATTTCACTTAGAGTAACATTTATTTCTTCCCTTTTGCTTTTGCTGTACTCAGGGATTTCTCTGAGCATTCTAATCACCAGTGCTTTGAACTCTGCATCTGATAGGTTGACTCTCTCCATTTCATTTAGTTCTTTTTCTTGGGTTTTTCATTCTGTTCTTTCATTTGGGACATGTTTCTTTGCTTCCTCAATTTGGTAGCCTTCCTGTGTTTGTTTCTGTGTATTAGGTAGAGCTGCTTTGACTCCCTGTCTTAGTAGCATGGCTTATGTAGATAAAGCTCCTGTCTGGATGAATATGGCCATTTTATTTTATTTTTTAACACTGTGAAAGTTATTTATTCAATATTCACTTGATATTTGCTTACCAGATACTGTAGTAAATACTGGGATTCACATATAAATACATCTTCTGGTGCAAAATAGGAGTTGGTCACGCAGACCTTAAAGGTAAACAATCTTAAGCTATTGCCAAGATCCTAGGAATGCAGAATAAAATGATTCCATGCAATGGGTCCATTATGAAAGTTTATTTTAAGCCAGATATTCTGAAGCTGAGAGGATTTTTCCATAATACTGTGTCATTAATGCCGTCGACCTTCTTAATCTACGCTTTACTGATTCAAACTAGTGTACATTACTTTCATCCTCGCAGGGCATCTGGAAGGTCCCACCTGTGTCCACTTTTCCAACCATTCAGGTCCCAGTGTTGATGGGAGAGACCTGATTCTCCTTACTGACCCATGTAAAGAATTGTAGATCAGCAAATCTATTACTGTGCATTCTGAGTTGATTAGTGATACTTTCCCATGGTTGAGACTGGGCCTACCTTTTTTCAAGGGGCAACATGGAAAGACTGATCTGGTTTCCTGAATATGGCTGTTTTAAATCCTTGGTTGTTGGACTTCCATACAGCTTGATTTTCTGATGGTTCTGGGTATAACTTGTTTTTGAGATCTAGTTGTAATTCTTTCTATGGTTGTGTGAAAAGGTGAAGTATGTCTACCTATGCCTCCATTTTTACCAGAAGGCAGCTTATGGTAACTTCAGAAATTTTCAAACTCTTTTCTATAGCGGCTATATAATTTTGTATTCCTACTAGCAATGTATGCACTGAATCCTCATTGGCATTTGCTTTTTGCAGGATTTTTTATTTTAGTCATTCTAATAGATATGTAGTGATAGCCCATAGAGGTTTTAATTTTCATTTTTTTAATGGCTAATGATATTGAATGTCTTTTCATGTGCTTATTTGCCATCTGTAGATATTCTTTGGTGAAGAGTCTTTTGCCTATTTTTTAAAAAATTATTTTATTATTGTTCAATTGTAGTTGTTCAAATTTATCCCCCAGCACTCCCCCTGACCCCAGCCATCCCCACTTCCCACCCACGATCCTGTCCCCCTTTGGTTTTGTCCATGTGTCTTTTATACATGTTCCTGAAACCCCCCCTCCCCATTATCCCTACCCACCTCCCTTCTGGTTACTGTAAGACTGTTCTTAATTTCAATGTCTCTGGTTATATTTTGCTTACTTATTTGTTTTGTTGCTTAGGTTCCACATAAAGGGGAGATCATATGGTATTTGTCCCTCACCTCCTGGCTTATTTCACTTAGCATAATGCTCTCCAGTTCCATCCATGCTGTTGCATAGGGTAGGAGCTCCTTCTTTCTTTCTGCTGCATAGAATTCCATTGTGTAAATGTACCATAGTTTTTTGATCCATTCATTTACTGACGGGCACTTAAATTGCTTCCAGTACTTGGCTATTGTAAATTGTGCTGCTATGAACATTGGGGTGCATAGGTTCTTTTGGATTGGTGTTTTGGGGCTCTTAGGATATTATCCCAGCAGTGGAATTGCTGGGTCAAAAGGCACATCCATTTTTAGTTTTCTGAGGAAATTCCATACTAAAGTTTTTGGAAAATTTTAGTTTTCCAAAGTAGCTGCACCAGTCTTCATTCCCACCAACAGTGCACTATCTTTTTTCAGTTGGGTTGTTTGTTTTTACTATAGTGTGTTGGAAAGTTCTTTGTATGTTTGAAATACTAGTCCTTTGTCACTTATTTGATTTGCAGGTAATTTCTGATGATCTATAGCATGCATTTTCATTCTCTGAACAGTATTAGTTGTAAAATAAAAGTTTTAACTTTGTCAAAATCCAATTTATTTCCCTTTTCTTTTATGAATAGTATTTTCAGTGTCATGTATAGGAACTTTACTTAACCCCAAGTCATTAAGGTGTTTTTCTAATGCTTTTATTGGTTTATGTTTGACATTTATATCTGTGATCCATTTGACTTAATTTTTATTTAAAGGATAAGGTTTAGGCCAAAGTTTGTTTTTTGTATATGAATGTCTAGTTATTCTAATAGCATTCGTTGAAAAGACTATCTTTTCTTCATTGAAATGCTTTTACACCTTTGTTACAGATCAGTGGGCCATATTTGTGTGGGTCTCTATCTGGAACAAATTTGTATTGTTATGTACCAAGCAATGTGTTTGTTATTTTCCATCTCAGGCATTTGAGTTCACATTGTTTTTGGACATCCGTGTCTTAAAAGATGGTGTTTTGATTTTCTAAGACATTTCCCTTTTATTAAAAAAATTTTTTTTACTCCTTCTCTAAGGACATGCTTATTGATTTTAGGGAGAGGGGAAAGGAGGGAAAGAGAGAGAGAAACATCTGTGTGAGAAAGAAACATCAATTTATTGCCTTTTGTACATAGCCTGATACGGACCAAACTCACAACCCAGGTATGTACCCTGACCAGGAATCAAACCTGTGACCTTTTGGTTCATAGGATGATACCCAACCAACTAAGCCATACTGGCCAGTGCTCCCTTTTTTGTTTGTTTGTTTGTTTTGTTTTTTTATTGATAGTACGTGCTGTCTAATAAGACCCCCAAACTTATATCTCTCATCTTTTTTTCCTAAATTATCTCTTAAACACAAAGAGTTGATAGTAAGTACTGACCAAAAAATTCCAAAACTTATATATCTTGTACCTTTTCTTCCTTCTATTTTTGTAAGAATGACCTATTTTCTCTTGAATTACTCTGCCTTTAATATGTGTATATCAGTGTATCCATTAGTGGGTTAAAAGCTTAATTCTTCAGCTAACTTTGATTCATCATGTAGTTAGTATTATTTTCCTATCCAGATTGGGCCACTCATTTTTTGTTGTTGTTATTGGTGTTTTGTTGCCATATAGTATATGTAATCCTGACATTCACTTATTTGAAGAAGGAAGAGGTGCTGTTTGTGTTTTATTTTCTCTAGGCATGCAGCATGTTTTCTTTGAGAGTTATCCTCTTCACAATATTCTGTAATAAAACACAAAATCTGAGGTGACTACCAAGGTCACTCTGCTAGTTTGTGGTGAAGATAAACCAAGAACTCAGATTATTTGACCCTTAATCCAGCACTGCCTTCATAGAATGGAAAGTCTACAAACCATGGAAATAATGTGAAGCTTTTATGTAAAAGAAAGGCTATGGAAATTTTTATTGCTCCCTGCAGCCCAAAAGAATTTTCACTGTGATTGTGAGAAAAATATTGGTACTGAGATGGTAACCCAGTTGTTTTTAGCTCACCCAAAACCTTTATGGAGTATAGTAAAGAGCTATGGAGTAGCAACGTGTGGATCAAAACATTTACCCTCAGAGGGCTTCTGTAACTTGTGGCTGGAAGGGCACCTATCTGCTTGGTGAAGCAGTTCATCAGTAGTTGAAAATAATAATGAAAGTGCTAAAGTGCTGCCAAGTACCAGAAATAAGCAGTGAGTCTGGGGGTAAATCCTTACCTCTGGATGAATTGAATTTTGGGTAATCATTTTACAAAATAGAAAAAGGTAGAGAAGATTAATGGAATTGATGTGTCAATCTTGGGAAGCATGCTTTAAAAAAAAAAGCATACTAACTGCCTTCTAAGGAATATCTTTTATCTTATATTGGGTTGGCCAAAAAGTTCATTTGTTTTTTTCCATAAGATGGCTCTAGTAGCACGCACTTGTCTTTAACTTCATTCGACACATTTTTGTTAGATTATATTGGGACAGCTGTCATATCAGCATGCATTTAAAAAAGAACTTACCAAAGTTGGTGAATTTTTGTGTAGCCATTTTAATATTGAAGACAGGAGAAAATAAGCAACATTTTCAACATATTATGCTTTATTATTTCAAGAAAGGTAAAGTGCAACTGAAACGCAGAAAAAGGATTTGTACAGTGTATGGAGAAGGTGCTGTGACTGATCAAATGTGTCAAAAGTGGCTTGTGAAGTTTTGTGCTGGAGATTTCTAGGTGGATGATGGTCCACAGTTGGGTAGACTAGTTGAAGTTGATAGCAATCAAATCAAGACATTAATTGAGAACAATCAATTAATTATACCACACAGAGATGGCCACATACTCAAAATATCCAAATCAATAAAGTTATTGGTAAAAATGAAAAATATCTTTCATTTAAAAAACCCATAACTTTGTGGCTTCCCATGTTACTGAAACACTAAGCTTGTACTTCTTGCCTGTAATCACATGTACCAAATCCCCTTTGTGGTTGGGGCTTTTGTTAACCTTTTTTTTTTAAGTGCTTAACTCTTGCCTCAAATTAGAAGGAAAAATAAAAATTGCAAGCCAAGGTGAAATTTGCTCAGAAGGCTCCATGTAATGTTCTCATGTAAATTATAGGAAAGTATCTTCTTAGAATATCAATATTTAATAGAAGAGCTTTTAAAATACCCATCTGGTAGTAGGCCCCCAAAATTATGGAGATGTTAGCTAATTAACATTCTCTGTTTAATATTTAATAACCTATTTACAGTGGGTTTCTGATTGATTACTGCAAGTAAGTATTAGGAAGATCTTTGTAGCAAATGTGTCCAGCAGGCTCAAATGTGCGAATAGTAAAGGCATACACTTTGTTCTTGGCTCTTACATGTGGGATTTCACTTAAAAGAATGAACTGATTGTCATTGCACCTAAAAAACCAAAGTGTTAACTTCTTATCAGGCAGTTTACTTTGATTCCTAATGTTGAAGTAAAGGTAGATGATGTTAAATTTCATAAAAAATGACTGCAGAGAGAAATGTTATTGAATTCATTCTATACAAAGCAAAACCACCAAATAATTTATGACCCATTTTATAGCTTAGCATTAAGTAGGTGTCACTCATGTTTTGGGACTTTTTGAGGCATTATTCAACATATATGACTTTGTCAACTTGGACTAGTTCTTTCATTTTCTAAAATTTGCTTGTGTTTTTCAACACTATTTTTAAATTCTTTTTCTTTAAGTAAAGAATCAGAGCCGTCAAAGTTGGCAAGCATTAAGCATGCTAATTAGTTCAACATACTGACCAGTTCTCTGAATTACTAGTTCAAAGAGGCATGTGGACAGGGATGAAATCAGATTTGGGCATTTTTCACTCTAGTTGTTTTAGGATATTCAGGGTTCCTTTGATGTGTAAATAACAGATGCTTTTTCAAGCATGGCTCAGGATACATCACACATGTCTAAAACTTTGTCTCGGATTTAGGACCCTTCATTCTTACTGAATTACTTGTAACTATACAGTAATTTTAGAGAAAACTTTTTAGAGTTTGTGTTTGACTATTAAAGCTAGGGTATTTTATTATTCATAATATGTTTTCACAGGCTTATTATTTTTTAATATATTGGCATAAACAGTTATAAGGTAACAAAATTTTACTTTATCAATTATATATATTCACTTATTCCATTGTTAGTTTTAAAAGTAAAAGCTTAGGCAAGCATGAATGCATAAAGATTATGTGTTTATGTGGGTGTGTATGCATACACACACAGTTTCTTATGTGTATATATGTGCGTACATATAATCACATACTTTTAGCTCTCTGTGTGGTAAGAGATAACATATTTGCTTTATTTTTATTAGCTAAATACTCTATTTAACTTAATAATTATCTAATAAGTAGAATTAAGAGCAAACCTAGTAGTCTGTACTAAACATTGTTTTTGATTTTTAATAATGTATTGTATTGAGTATACTGTTACAGTTTCCCAATTTATCCCTCTTTGTCCCTCTCCACCTGGTACACCCTTTCCCTGAAGCAGTCCTCCACCTTAGTTCATCATATACGTGTAAGTTCTTAGGCTTCTCCATTTCCTATACCGTTCTTAACATCCCCCTGTCTATTTTGTACCTACCAATTATGCATCTTAATTTCTGCACATTTTCCTACATTCTCACCCTTTCCCCGGCCAACTAACTGTTAGCCCTCTAAATGATTTCCATATCTATGATTCTGTTCCTATTTTTGTGTTCACTTAGGTTGTTTTTTTAGATTCAGTTGTTAAGAGTTGTGAATTTATTACCATTTTAATGTTCATAGTTTTTATCTTTTTCTTAAATAAGTCCCTTTAACATTTCATATAATAATGGCTTGTTGATAATGAACTCCTTTAGCTTTACCTTGTCTGGGAAGCATTTTCTCTGCCCTTTAATTCTAAATAATAGTTTTGCTGAATGGAGTAATCTTGCTTGTAAGTCCTTACTTTTCATCACTTTGAATACTTCTTGCCTGCAAAGTTTCTTTTGAGAAATTAGCTGACAGTCTTATCAGAATTCCTTTGTAGGTAACTCTCTGTTTTTGCTGCTTTTAAGATTCTCTCTATATCTTTAACCTTTGACATTTTAATTATAATGTGTCTCAGTGTGACCCTCTTTGGGTCCAACTAGTTTGGGACGCTCTGTTTCCCGGACTTGTATGCCTATTTCCTTTGTCAAATTAGGGAAGTTTTTTCTTTCATTATTTTTTCATATAAACTTGCAATTTCTTGCTCTTTCTTTTCTTCTGGCTATGATTTGGATGTTGGAACATTTAAAGTTGTCCCAGAGGTTCCTAAGCCTTTCCTCGTCTTTTTGAATTTTTGTTTCATCATTCTGTTCTGGTTGAATGTTCATTTCTTCTTTATGTTACAAATCATTGATTTGAATCTCTCTTCTTCCCCTCCACTGATGGTTCTGTGTATATTTTTCTTATTTCACTTAGTGTAACCTTCATTTCTTCTTTTATGTTGTGGCCGTACTCAGTGAGTTCTCTGAGCATCCTGATCACCAGTGCTTTGAACTCTGCATCTGATAGGTTGGTTATTTCAGTTTCATTTAGTTCTTTTCCTGGGGTTTTTTTCTGTTTTTTCGTTTGGGTCATATTTCTTTGCCTCCTCAATTTGGCAGCCTTCCTGTGTTTGTTTCTGTGTATTAGGTAGAGCTGCTTTGACTCCTTGTCTTAGTGGGGAGGTCCACTGTAGAAAAAGCACATGTAAATTGTGTGGGGCAGAGTCCTAGGTATTCACCAGAGCAGGGCCACCCACTTCACCACTTTGTGGCCCTGTTTGGGGGGAGGGCTCAGAAAGGGACCAGTGCTGCTTCCTGGCTTCTGGAGGTTTGCCCAGAACTCACCCCATTTCCATTCATTTGACCCACTTCCTGTATGCTACTGGTGCCCTTCTAGCTTTTGCCCTGGTGTTGAATCCCATAGTGGGTGGATTTTTGTATGTTTTAAGACCTGCAGGCCCTTTAAGCAAGTTTCCTGAAAATCTGGTGATTTCTTCCACTGCCCCAACCTCCACTGGTTTTTATAGCTGAAAGTTAAGGGGATTTATCTTCTTGGTGCTAGAACCCTGGGCCATGTGGTCTGGCCTGGGGCTGGGATCACTCGCCCCTAAGGCATCCCTTTCAATTTTTATCTACCACATGTGAATGTGGGATTGCTTGTTCCACAGTCGCAGCCACTTTGTGCAGTACTGCATCTCTGCTGCCTCCACAGCTCCACCCCTGCTACCCATCTGGGTGAATGTGGCTTCTTTAAATCCTTGGTTGTCAGACTTCCGTACAGTTTGATTTCCTGATGGTTCTGGGTGCTATTTGTTTTGAGATTTAGTTGTAATTCTTTCTATGGTTGCCTCAGGAGGCAAAGTGTGTCTACCTACACCTCCGTCTTGACCAGAAGTCCTGTTTTTAATTTAAGTGTCATAATTTACTACCTCCTCTGATTTTCACGTGGGAAAACTTTAGTATTGTTGGGAACCCTTTTCGTAAGGAGAGGCATTGAATGTGAAAGGTGAAAACCGAGAGGTTGAGGACTGAGAAACCCTTGAATTTCACTCTCCATCGTCCCTGATCAGAGTGCTCCATTGCAGGCCCTGCTTCAGCCAAGTGCAAGGTGCAGGACCTCCCTGTGACAGTAGTCCAGGCACAGTCCTGTACTATGTTGCCTCCTATTTAGACATAGTATTAGAAATATTAAATAACAATGTCTTGTATTAATTAAAGAGTACCAAGTATACTCTTTAAGTCACAGGTGGCAAGCACAAGGCCCGTGGGCCAAATCTAGCCCTCCACCTTGTTTTATCTGGCCCAGCACCTTGTTTCTACCCAGTAGCAGTGCTGAGTGCTCGCTTAACTGTTAAGGAGTAGTTACATTTATACAGTCCTAAAATTACATTCGGCCCTTTGAAGGCAACCACGAGGCTGATGTGGCCCTGCCAGTGAAAATGAGTTTGAGTAAAGTCTGCTTTAAGTAAAGTCTTCCTTTTTTTTTTGACAGGTCATTAAATTACATGAGCTTTCATAGCAGATTTCGTTTTGTGGCTCTTCTTTATCAAAATATTACCGTAACAGCCCTGGCTGCTGTGGCTCAGTGGATTGAGTGCCAGCCTGTGAACCAAAGGGTCACTGGTTTGATCCCCAGTCAGGGCACATTCCTGCATTGCTGGCTAGGTCCCCAGTAGGGAGCGTGGGAGGCAACTGCACGTTGATGTTTCTCTCGTTCTCTTTCTCCGTCCCTTCCTCTAAAAATGACGAAATAAAATCTTTTAAAAAATACTGCCATAACAGAAGCTTCTTTACTATATTTATGCATTAGGATACTGAAGTTCTGGTTGTGATTATGTACGTTACTGTCTTAAGCCTTTTAAAGTTGTTTACTCTTTGTTGGCTTTGGTTTTCTCTTTTTAAAATGGTTGGTAAACTTCAGGGCCTTGCTAAACTACTGGCTGTTTTTATACAAAGTTTTGTTGGCACACAGCCACTCATTTATGTACGTATTGTCTCTGGCTGCTTTCACACAATGTGGCAGAGTCAGGTAATTGTGACAGACACTATGTGGCCTGCAAAGCCTCAAATATTTATTATCCAGCTCTTCACAGAAAATGTTTACTAAATCTTGGACTAGATCATATCTAATGCCTACCTTTACCTGTCCTAGACATTCTTTTTAAAAAAAATTTTACTTTAATTGTTATTCAAGTACAGTTTTTTGTCTTTTACTCCCATCCCAGTACACCCCCCCAGTGCTCCCCACCTCCCTCCCTTTCCACCCCCCTTAGTTTTTGTCCATGTGTCCTTTATACTTGTTCCTATAATCCCTTCCCTTTTTCCCCTAAAATTCCCTCCCCTTTCCCCTCTGGATACTGTCATCCTGTTTTCTATTTCAATGTCTTTGGTTATATTTTGCTTGCTTCTTTGTTTTGTTGATTAGGTTCCTGTTAAAAGTGAGATCATATGGTATTTGTCTTTTACCACCTGGCTTATTTCACTTAGCATAATACTTTCCAGTTCCATCCATGCTGTTGCATAGGGTAGGAGCTCATTTCTTTCTGCTGCATAGAATTCCATTGTGTATATGTACCATAGTTTTTTGATCCATTCATTTACTGATGGGCACCTAGGTTGCTTCCAACACTTGGCTATTGTAAATTGTGCTGCTATGAACATTGGGGTGCATAGGTTCTTTTGGAATGGTGTTTCAGGGTTCTTGGGATATAATCCTAGCAGTGGAATTGCTGAGTCAAAAGGCAGTTCCATTTTTAGTTTTCTTAGACAATTCCATACTGTTTTCCATAGTGGTTGTACTAGTCTGCAGTCCCACCAACAGTGAACTAGAGTCCCCTTTTCTCCACATCCTCTCCAATACTTGTTGTTTGTTGCTTTGTTTATGATGGCCATTCTTACTGGTGTAAAGTGGTATCTCATTGTGGTTTTAATTTACATTTCTCTGATGGCTAGCGATATTGAACATCTTTTCGTGTGTCTCTGAATCCTCTGTATGTCCTCCTTGGAGAAATGCCTGTCCAACTCTTTTGCCCATTTTTTAATTGGGTTGCTTGTCTTCTTGGAGTGGAGTCGTGTAAGTTCTTTGTATATTTTGGAGATTAAACCCTTGTCTAAGTTATCATTGGCAAATATGTTTTCCCATATAGTTGATTCTCTTTTTACTTTAATGTTGTTTTCTTTAGCTGTGCAGAAGCTTTTTATTTTAATGAGATCCCATTTGTTTATTCTTTCCTTTATATCCCTTGCTCTGGGGGACATATCCGTAAAAATGTTGCTGGGTGAGATATCTGAGATTTTCCTGCTTATGTTCTCCTCTAGGATTTTAATGGTGCCACGGCTTATATTTAAGTCTTTTATCCATCTTGAATTTATTTTTGTGTATGGTGTAAGTTGGTGTTCAAGTTTCATTTTTTTGCATGTAGCTGTCCAGTTCTCCCAACACCATTTGTTGAAGAGACTATTTTTACTCCATTTTATGGTGTTGCCCACTTTGTCGAATATTAACTGACTGTAGTGACTTGGGTTTATTTCTGGGCTCTCTGTTCTGTTCTATTGGTCTATGTGCCTGTTTTTATGCCAGTACCAGGCTGTTTTGATTACAGTGGCCTTGTAATACAATTTGGTATCAGGTATTGTGATCCCTCCTACTTTGTTCTTTCTCAAAATTGCAGCTGCTATTCGGGGTCATTTATGTTGCCATATAAACTTTTGAAGTGTTTGTTCTATGTCTGTGAAATATACCATCGGTACTTTGATAGGTACTGCATTGAATCTGTATATTGCTTTGGGTAATATGGACATTTTGATGATGTTAATTCTTCCAATCCATGAACACAGTATATGTTTCCATTTGTTTGTGTCTTCCTTCATTTCATTCTTCAGTGTTGTGTAGTTTTCTGCATATAGGTCTTTTTTCTCCTTGGTTAGGTTTATTCCTAGGTTTTTTGGTTTTTTTTTGTTATCTCGAATGGGATTTTTTTCTTGATTTCTGCTTCTCCTGTTTCATTGTTGGTATACAGAAATGCCTTTGATTTCTGGATATTGACTTTGTATCCACTGTTTTGCCAAATTCATTTATTAGGTTGAACAGTTTCTGGATAGAGTCTATAGGATTTTCCATGTATATTATCATATCATCTGCAAACAGTGACAGTTTTGTTTCCTCCTTTTTGATTCGGATGCCTTTTGTTTCATTTTTTTGTGTGATTGCTGTGGCTAAAACTTCCAATACTATATTGAATAGAAGTGGTGAAAATGGACAACCTTATCTTGTTCCTGATCTTAGTGGAAAAGCTTTTAGTTTTTGCCCATTGAGTATGATGTTGGCTGTAGGTCTCTCATATATGGCCTTTATTATGTTGAGGAATGCTCCCTCTATTCCACTTTGCTGAGTGTTTTTATCATAAATGGGTCCTGTACTTTGTCAAATGCTTTTTCTGCATCTATTGATATGATCATGTGATTTTTGTCTGTGCTTTTGTTTATGTGATGTATTACATTTACTGATTTGCGAATGTTGAACCATCCTTGCATCCTTGGGTTGAATCCCACTTGGTCATGGTGTATGATCTTTTTAATGTATTGTTGGATATGGTTTGCCAATATTTTGTTGAGGATTTTAGCGTCTATGTTCATCAGCGATATTGGCCTGAAGTTTTCTTTCTTTGTTGTGTCTTTATCTGGTTTTGGGATTAGGATGATGCTGGCTTCATAAAAGGAGTTTGGGAGTCTTCCATCACTTCGGATTTTTCGGAATAGTCTGTGAAAGATAGGGGTTAGTTCTTGCTTAAATGCTGTGTAGAATTCTCCTGTGAACCCATCTGGTCCAGGGCTTTTGTGTGTCGGGAGTTTTTTGATCACTGCTTCAATTTCTTCTGCTGTTATTGGTCTGTTCAGGCTTTCTGCTTCTTCTTCATTTAGTTTTGGAAGATTATATTTTTCTAGAAATTTGTCCCTTTCACCTAGGTTTTCAAATTTCTTGGCATATAGATCCTCATAGTAATTTCTTACAATCCTTTGTATTTCTGTGATGTCAGTTGTAATCTCTCCTCTTTCATTTCTGATTGTGTTTATTTGGGTCCTCTCTCTTTTTTTCTTGATGAGCCTGCATAAAGGCTTGTTGATTTTATTTATCTTTTTCAAAAAACCAGCTCCTGGATTCATTGATCCTTAGTAGTTTGCTTTTAGTCTCTATGTCATTGATTCTGCTCTGATCTTGGTTATTTCCTTCCTTCTACTAGCTCTGGGCTGTCTCTGTTGTTGTTCCTTGAGTTATTGTAGGGGTAGAGTTAGGTTGTTTGTTTGAAATGTTTCTATCTTTTTTAGGTAGGCCTGTATTGATATGAACTTTCCTCTGAGGACTGGCTTTGCTGTGTCCCATAAGTTTTGGGTTGTCGTAAGTTCATTTTCATTTGTTTCTACAAACTTTTTTATTTCTTCCTTGATTTCATTATTGACCCATTCATTGTTTAATAACATGTTATTGAATCTCCATGATTTTTAGTGTTTTGGTTTTTTTCCCTCAGGGTTGGTTTCTAATTTCAGTCCCTTGTGGTCAGAGAAAATGCTTGGTATGATTTCAATTTTCTTGAATTTGTTGAGGCTTGTTTTGTGTCCTATCATGTGGTCTATCTTTGAAAATGTTCCATGTGCATTTGAGAAGAATGTGTATTTAGCTTCTTTCGGATGCAGGGCTCTATATATATCAGTCAACTCCATTTCATCTAGGGCGTTGTTCAGTGCTACAATATCTTTGTTGATATTTTGTTTGGAAGATCTTTCCATTTTTGACAGTGGGGTGTTAAAATCCCCTACTATAATTGTGTTGCAATCAATGTCTTTCTTGAAGTCTTCTAAGATTTTCTTTATGTATTTGGGTGCTCCTATGTTGGGTGAATATATATGTACAATGTTTATGTCTTTTTGGTGGAGTCTTCCCTGAGTATTATGAAGTGACCTTCTGGGTCTCTCCTTATGGCCCTTTTTTTGAAGTGTATTTTGTCTGATATGGGTATTGCTACCCCAGTTTTTTTTCCTGTCCATTTGCTTGGAAAATTTGTTTCCAGCCCTTCACTTTCAGTCTGTGTATGTCTTTTGTCCTCAGGTGGGTCTCTTGTAGGCAGCATATGTGTGGGTCATACTTTCTTATCCATTCAGCTATTCTGTGTCTTTTGATTGGAGCATTTAATCCATTTACATTTAAGGTTATTATTGATAGGTACTTATTCATTGCCATTTTTGTACCTATGTTCCTCTCTGTCTCTCTCTTTTCCTTCCTTTCCTTAGAGCAGTCCCTTTAGCATCTCTTGCAGTGCTGGATTGGTGGATGCATATTCTTTAGACTTCTT
>PVKM010017326.1:0-26030 GCA_004027735.1 Carollia perspicillata
GGGTGAAGAAATTAGAGTACAGATTAGGCAGTCGGGGCTTGAACCAGGTCTCAGACCATGGATCCAAGGTCCTTTCCGCTTCTCTGTGCTGCCTTCAAAGCCATAGCCATGTGGTCCAGATCAGGGGAAGGCCTGTCAGCTAACTCTGGCCCTCTACCTGTTTCTGTATGGCCTGTGAGCTAAGGATGGTTTTCAAATTTGCAATGGCTGCACAAAAACCCAAAGAAGAATAATGTTTTGTGACTCATGCAAATTATATAAAATTCACAATTTAGTGTTCGTCGATAAAGTTTTATTGGAACACCGCCATGCTCATTTGTTTGTATATTGTCTGTGGCTGCTCTTATGCTACAAACAATATGTGGTTGAATACTTGTGACAGTGACCATATGGCCCCCAAAACCTAACATAATTACCATCTGGCCCTTCACAGAAAAAATTTTGTTGACCCTGGTCTAGATTGTCAAGAGGTATTATGTGAATGGGGCTGCATGGCGGACGATGTTCTGGAACTGTAGACAAGTGGAGAGGAAGGGCATGGGAGCACCTGTCGACTGCCATCACCAATGCCAGTTCACTCCATTTTCACCCTCCAAGGAGAGAAGTCATCCTATAATTGTGGGGACCTCATTTCCTGGGATGTAACACTTAGCAAATATGACTGTATTCATGGGACAAAGCCAATGGAAAGATTTGGACAGGGTAGCCCCAAAGGCTTCAGGATCCATAGTGTCTCACCCGTAGCTGCAGGGGCACTGAGGTGGGGGCTGAGAGTGGGCCTGGTTGTACCTGTACCCGGGCTTCTGGGAGGTTGATCCTGGCTGCCAGCTGGTTGCGGACGTGGATGTCTGGGTAGTGGGTGAAGTGGAAGATCTTCTCCAGCTCACATAGCTGCTCTGTGGTAAAGGTGGTTCGGACCCTCCGCTTGCTCTTCCTCTCTCCTAGATGGAACAGGGAGGCATCAAGTTGTGTTAGTAACCTTGGTGTTGGCTTTGTGTCACCTTGTTTCACTCTTTCAACCTCTCTGGCCACTACCAAGTGTTGGTCCCTGGTTCCTGGAATGTCAGAGCTTTGCAATATTTTTTTTTCTGCTAAAATCCCTACCTCTAGGCTGACCCTCTCCCATCCATCCTAGACAGTGAGACCAAGATAACCTTCCAGAAATCCCTCTGATTGTCTTTTTGTGCTGCTCAGATACCTTCAACATCTCCCCCTTGTCTACAACAGGGGATGGCAAACTAGAGCCTGTGGGCCAGACCTGGCCCACTGTTGGCTTTTGTAAATAAAGTTTTATTTGGAACATGGTCCCACCCACAGGTTTATGGAGTGTCTGTGGCTGTTTTTATGCTATAAGGGCAGAGATGAGTATTTGCAACAGAGACTACATGGCCCGCAATGCCTAAAATAATTACCACCTGGCCCCTTATGGAAAGAGTTTGCTAACCTTGGCCTACAAAGCAAAGACTGATCTCCACAGCAGTGAGCCCCTCACAGCCTGCTTCCCACCACCTGTCCAGCCTCACATCCACTCAGAACCGACTCCATCACTTGTGGGGCCTAGAGCAAGATGAAAATGGGGACTCTGAGTTCCAAAGGCAGGAAGAAAGCTTTTTTCCTTTCTTTCTCAGTCTTCTCTTGACTTGTAAGGTGTTTTTAAATTTGATATTTAAGCCCAGGTTTCCTCGGGCACAGGGATACTGACAGAGTGAGTATAGACCCTCAGAGAGACCACCCTCCTCCCACCAGTGCCCAGCCTGTGCCCCAGCCCAGGATAGAGGAGGCAGCAGCCACCGGGTAGGGGCTGCAAAACAGGTGGCTGAGAGCGCGCTCCAGGGAAGGGGGACACTGAGCATGAACTGAGGCTCCAGGAACCTGGCAGGTACTTCATGGTCTCATTGGACTTCACTCACAAGACATACATTTAAACATAACATTACTAAAAATTTCGAGATGGTAACTGTAGCATTAAACCCCACTAAACCCCTTCTGAGTGTGGGACCTGGGCAGCCACACTGGTCACACACAAGCCCTTGACGCCAGGCCTGTGCATGTGTACTGGGGAGATCAGGTATTCGATTTAGACATGTTAAATCTGAGGTGCCTATTGACTGTCCAAAGGAAGCTGTCCACTAGGTACGCAGCATGCATACTCAGAGTTCAAATCTGGGAACCCTCAGCAGACATTCGGCCTCTGCAGTCATGGCAGCGGGTGAGATTACTTGGGCAGGAAGTGTGGGTGAAGAAGAGAGGAGGGCCCGAGAGTAAGCCTGAGCCCCTGCACCACTGGGGGTTCAGCAGCCAGTGAGGGAGCCAAGAGAAGCCAACGAGGGGACCGAGAAGGGGCACTCTCTGAGGCAGGAGGAAAGTGAGGAAGAGACTGTGACATGGACACCCAGTGAAGAAACCGTTTCAAGGAAGAAGGCTTGGCTGTGTCCATGCTGTGAATAGATTAGTGACAGTAAGGACAGAAGAGTGGTCACTGGACCTCGCCAAACCAAGGACCTTCATGACGGCAGTTCCCACAGAGTAGAGATGGCGAGGGCTCAGTGGGCTGTGTGTAGATCAGAGAAGGGGGTGAAGCAGAGGAGGCGGCAGCTGTAGGCCATGCTCAGAGGTTTGCTGGGAAGAAGGAGGGCAGTTGGCAGCTAGAGAGAGGATGCGTGGCCCCGGGGGCGTAAGAATAATGAACATGAGCTTTCTGTCCCTTTCTGGCATTCAAGATGTTGCAGCGAGGATAGGGTGGGTCCTCTGGTGCAAAATTCTGATTTCCCTGGGTCTCCTGGTAGGAGCCAAAACTCTGTGCGTCATCTCCGTGAAAGGGCTCAGGGGGCGGCTGAAGAGGCTTCCTGCTGCTGGTGCGGGGCACAGGGCGAAGGCCACAGTCAGATGAGGCAAACCGAGCTCAGAAGGAAGGTACGTCCACTGGTGGGAATTCAACAATTAAAGTCATACTGGAGAAAACATGGCGTGTTTCTTTATTTTGAAGATAATTCGGGGTCACAGTAAACAATGAAGGCAAGATGAGAGGTCCTGTCATTGCATCGCAGGACCTGTTGCAAAGGAGCGTGCAGATTCGTGGCCCAGGATTGCAGATTTTCCAGTGTGTTTGTAAAGAAGAAAACCATTAAAAATCGTTCCGACTTCTGGCCAAGATGGTATACATACCGTGCCTCCTTGCACAACGCAAACAAGGACAACAACAAATTTAAAAACAACAAACAACCAGAGCTGACAGAAAACAGAACTATATGGAAGTCTGACAACCAAGGAGTTAAAGAAGAAACATTCACCCAGACCGGTAGGAGGGGCAGGGATGGGCAGCTGGGAGGAGAGGACTTGCAGCAGGGTGGTGGCTGGCGGACCCAGCGAGGTGGCAGATTGCAGACTGGGTGGTCCCACGTTCTTGTGCAGATAAACCAGGAGGAACAACTGGGGAGGGAGACAGACTGAACAGCCTGGCTTCCAGCGTGGGGAAAATAAAGCCTCAAAGTCTCTAACTGAGAACACCTGTGGGTGTTGAGGCGGCAGGGAGACACTCCCAGCCTCAAAGGAGAGTTCCTTGGAGAGACCCACAGGGTCCTAGAACATACACAAACCCACCCACTGGGAATCAGCACCAGAAAGGCCCAATTTGCTTGTGGGTAGCAGAGAAGTGACTGAAAGCCAGCAGAGAGCAGAGCAAGCAGCACTGTTCCTTCTTGGACCCCTCCTCTACGTACAGCATCACAACGCAGCGATGTGGGTTGCCCCGCCCTGGTGAACACCTAAGTTGAGACAAAAAAACCAAAAACAAAACATGGCCCAAATGAAAGAATAGTTCAAAGCTCCAGGAAAAATACAACTAAGCAATGAAGAGATAGCCAACCTATCAGATGCAGAGTTTAAAACACTGGTTATTAGGGTGCTCCAGGAACTCACTGGGTACTTCAGCAGCATAAAAAAGACCCAGGCAGCAATGAAGGTCACATCATGTGACATAAAGAAAAATCTACAGGGAACCAACAGTGACAAGAAGGAAATCGGGACTCAGATAAATGGTTTGGAGTAGAAGGAAGACAGAAACATTCGACCAGAACAGAATGAAGAAACAAGAATTCAAAAAATGAGGAGAGGCTTAGGACAACTTTAAACATTCCAACATCTGAATCACAGGGGTGCCAGAGGGAGAAGAGGAAGAACAACAAACTGAACACTTATTTGAACAAATAATAAAGGAGAACTTCCCCAATCTGGCAAAGAAAACAGATTTTCAGGAAGTCCAGGAAGTTCAGAGTGTCCCAAAGAAGTTGGGCCCAAGGAAGAACACACCAAGACACATCATAATTACATTACCCAAAAATAAAAATAAGGAGAGAATCTTAAAAGCAGCAACAGAAAAGGAGATAGTTATCTACAAAGGAGTTTCCATAAGACTGTCAGATGATTTCTTAAAGGAAATCTTACAGGCAAGGAGGGGCTGGAAAGAAGTATTCCAAGTCATGAAAGGCAAGGACCTACATCCAAGACTGCTCTACCCAGCAAAGCTTTCATTTAGCATGAAAGGGCAGATAAAGTGCTTCTCAGATAAGGTCAAGTTAAAGGAGTTCATCATCACCAAGCCCTTATTAATAAGAAATGTTAAAGGGACTTATCTAAGAAAAAGAAGATAAAAATATTAACACTAAAATGACAACAAACTCACAGCAATAACAACTGAACCTAAAAAAACAAACTAAGCAAACAACTAGAACAGGAACAGAATCACAGAAATGGAGCTCACATGGAGGGTTATCAGTGGGGAGGGGGTGGGGAGAGAGGGGGAAATGGTACAGAGGATAAGTAGCATAGATGGTAGGTAGAAAATAGACAGGGGGAGGGAGGTTAAGAATAGTATAGGAAATGTAGAAGCTGAAGAACTTATATATACGACCCATGGACATGAACTAAAGGCGGGGGGAATGTGGGTGGGAGGGGGTGTGCAGGGCAGAGGGGAATAAAGGGGGGGAAATGGGACAACTGTAACAGCATAATGAATAAAATATATTTTAAAAAAATTGTTCCCCTCCCTGGCAAATAATGGACTTTATAACATCATGCAAACTCCCCAATAAACTTTCTTGCTGTGTTGCAATTTCCTCTAATTGCCACGTAGCTCCAGCAAAGAGAGTATCATCTGTCACAGAGCCAACCCTGATGGCACGGGGGAAACTGGAAGAACCGGGCAGGTGAGAGGAAGGGTGGACTGGCACACGCCCATCTCTCTGCTGGTGCCTGGGGAGGAGAAGGGTGTCCAGGAGAGAGCACAGTGCCCAGGAGCTCTGGGTGGTGACTCAGAGCAGAGTGCAGCTGCCCATTGGGCACAGGCGAGGCTGGGATGGGGATGGGCAGCGTCTGAGGGCTGGGTTCTGGAGGCATGAAGGTCCACAGGTATGTCTTCCACTAAGCCGCACTTTCAGGAGGAGGCTGCTCCAGGGAAGGGCTGAGAGAGCCAGCAAGGCTGGTCCCTGGGCTACAGACCACAGTGGTGTGAGAGCGAGAAAGCGGGTGGGAGAAGGCACAATGGCGTACATGGAATATGGAGCGGAGAAGGACGTGGAACGCAGAGCTCAGCCCACGGATTGTTGGACCTCGTTACACAAGAAGCTGGAAAGAGGAGCTCGTGGATAGAGTGTCCCGTGCAGGGGATAAGGTTTTAATCATTAGGAAGAGCTGGGATCTCCTGGGCCCCGGTCTGAGAGGATGATGGGGGTGGTGGGCCCCATCTTCTGAGCTCTGGAAGGAGCACTGGACTCAGCGGGGAGAAACTCCTTGACTTTCTCTCCAGGCCCAGAATCACCAGACCAGGCAGAGAGGCTCAGAAGCTGGTGGCCACAGAGCAGTGCACCCACAGTGCTGGCCAAGGGGACCCAGGAGGGCCTGAGGGGTGGCAGGGAGACGGTGAGGAAGGTGATGGGAAACTGGCCCCCTTCCAAGTTGCTCCTCGCCCAATTATTCATTGTGCAAGCTGTGAGTTACACTTCAGTGGGTCTTCACAGAGAACGAGTCGGCAGAACTTAATTAAACCTGAGCCGTTTAGCACATCGATCATAAGAAATACACAATTTACACAGGTGATTAGGCCACCTAATTATAAACCGATGTTTCTCCGTGCTCGGTTCCCTCTGCTGATTGCTCCTTCTCTGGGGTCCGCTAATGGGCCCTGGCTGCTCAGCCAGCCTCGGGCCCTGGAGGCTTTACCACTGAGCAAAGTCTCTGGAGGTGGTCCTTGTCCTTGTCTTCCTAAGGCAGTGGGTTCAGCATGGAGAAGATCCTAGCACCCTTGGGAGCCCTCCTGCAGGCTGGGGATGCCTCTGGGACACGGCGGGTGGAGTGTAGGGCAGAAGTCTCCCTGGGCAGATCTGTACTGGCCTCTCCTCTCCAGGCCAGTCATGGACTTCCTACAGTTCCCTGGTGCCCATAGCAACAGCCATGACCTTCCCTGGGAGGCCTTCCCTGGCCTCCCTGAGAGCAGGCCATTGAAGAACTGTGTCACCCTCTCCCCAGCACTTACCACTGTTGTCATTGTGCTTTCATTGGTGATTACTGGATGGCCATTTGTCTTCCTGCTAGATGGGGCAGGGCTGTGTTTGTGTTCTGTTCTCTACATCATCCCCACTCCCAGCAGATACTGGTGGCGGCTCTGAGATCGGACCCTTAGAATTCTCGTCTCCATTAACATGGGCCACCTTGGTGACTCCCACAACAAATGGAGGGCATGGAAGTGCTGCGATGAGGGTTCTTAGCCTGGGCCATCGGAGGGTGCGGCTTCCACCTGGCTCCTCCCTCGTGGATTGCTCGTGCTGAGAGATGCCACTGCCATTTTGGGAGGATGTTCAAGACACATGGAGAATGCCCCACGGGGAGAGAAACTGAGGCCACTCCAACAGCTGGCATCCCCACTCAGCAGCCACCGTGGGGGCAGATTCTTTATTCCAGCCCAGCCTTCAGGTGCCTGCAAACGACACCCTTACAGCAGTCTCACAGGGACCCTGAACCAGAGCCACCCAGCTAAGTCATGCTCAGATTCCTGGTCCACAGAGTCTGAGGGAGATAATAAATGTTTACGGTTCTCTGAAACCACTACGTTTTGGGACAGTTCTTTTCCGGGGGTGTGTGGAGCAACAGATATGCCTGCCACTCAGTGGCCATTCAGTAGCCCTTGTTGCCTGCCTCAGTGGAGCATATGACGGATACAGAGAATTTAAATTATAGCCAGTGAATGCTGAAGCCTCCGCCGCCCCCCTCAGATTTCTCCTGGCACCGACACTCAGGGGTCCCGTTATTACAGTAATCTTGTCCACCCCCTGCTGGCATCTCTGAGACCTTTTTGTGCTTGGAACAACTTTCTACTGCTGGGATATGTACTTCTTGGCTAAAAGGCCCAGATAATTCTGTTAACATAGATAGTTAGCTAATTATTAAGTAAGGGAGCAAAGGGAATTAGACCCTGAGTTTAATACACTGGGGAACCAAACATGTTCGCGTCACCAGGAAGCTGCAGCCTCACACCCTCGGGGACCCCAGCATTGCTGTGCCAAGGGGTGAGCCCTCCGTTCTTTGCCCCTCCAGTACTGGATTTTTGGGGGACACAGGGGGCGGTACTTGACCAAAGAGGCCTGTCAGTCGAGCGTGGGCAAAGATGGGATTTGTTGGGAGGTGGACCTATCAATGCCCACACAAGCTTGGGAAATGGTTTGTTTTAGAAAAGCACCTGTCCCGTTCCAAACCCAAGCTAATGTCATCCCAGGGGAACAAAGAAACACTCTATCTCTTACTCCTTTCTGATGCACTTGCCTGGTGTGGTAAAGTATTCTCTCTCGCCCAGGGGCATGTGACCATGTGGTCTAGCAGCTACCAGGCATATGACAGACTGTGTGGGCTCCAAAGGACTAAGCTTTAATATGAAGCAGAACCTCGGGACACTGGCTTTTGTTTTGGCTTTGCTGCGGACATGGACTTTTTCCATGGAGGGACAGAGGCAGAGGGGAAATTGGAAATCCAGGGGCAAAGTTCCACCTGCATAGAGCTCACCACATCACAGTGTCTCATGCTGGGGTCCTTGGGATGCTTTCCTTGTGATCCCATAAAAGAGCCCGATTTTTATCTACAGCAATTCCGAGGAGTATACCGGCTCCGTATTTCAAAGGATTTAAGCTTTGTTTTCTCACAGTGGTCACTGGCTTCAGCACACACCCTCGGCTAACCGTCTTCCTCCCTCCGTCTTGTTGCACGACCTCATTGCTGGCGGTCCTTGCACCTCACAAGCTACGTGTGCTTAAATCCTTCCCTTTGGGTCTGCTTTTTGGGAGATCCAAAACAAACACAATGTGGGTTTTGTTTTTGGTGTTTGTTTTGTAAGCAGGGGTCAAGTCCTATAGTGCCTTGTACTCCCATAGGGCCTAAGAAGGAGTCAGGTTCTCCATTCCAGAACTAGCCTCCAGGCGCCCCCAGCCCTGTAGGAATGTCGCCATGGCCACACTGGGTTGTAACTTCGGTGGCAGGGAGTAGGAAAGGGTGTTTGAAAGAGAGAAACGAGGCCACATTTCTCCTGGGGGAAGTACAAGCTTTTAGCTCGGCATCCTTCAGCTCTGCTCCAGTCTGCTCCCCTGGTGGCCCCAGCTCTCTCTGTCTAAGGGCCAGAGCCATTCATGATGAGCCACGAGGCACACCGCAGGTCTCAGACACAGCCTTAGTCCCAGCGCCGGGAGAACAGCAGAGCCCCTGCCTTTGGTTCGAGGTGGTGCAGGGGAGCAGGAGGAGCGTGAGGGGAAGGAGGGAGTGGGGAAGGAAGAGGAGAGGAGAAAGGAAAGCGGAGGGGAACAGGGAAGAGAAGGGAGAAGGAGGGAAATGAGGAGGATGAGGAAGCGAGGGAAAGCATGATGGCTTGAACGGCGCTTCCCTCTGAAACATCCGTCCAAGTCCTGACCTCTGGTACCTGTGCATGTGACCCTATTTGGACACTTTATCTTTGTAGATTTAATTAAAGATTGTGAGATGAGATCCTTCTGATGTAGGGTAAGCCTTGAGTCCAGTGACTGGTGCCGTCAGGGGAGAATGGGGAGGGAGGATCGACCGAGACCCAGAGGTGAAGGCCCGGTGAGATGGAGGCAGAGAGCGGAGCCATGTGCCCACAGGCCACACCTGGCCAAGGACTTCTGGCAGTCACCAGAAGCTGGGAGAGGCACTGAACAGATTTCCCCTCAGGGCCTCCAGGGGGAACCACCCTTTAGTACCTTGGTTTTGGACTTCTGGACTCTAGAACTGTAAGAGAATAAATTTCTGTTGTTCAAAGCCAGCAGGAGGAAGAGAGAATGAAGAGGAAAAGGAGAGAGAAGTGTGTGTGTGTGTGTGTGTGTGTGTGTGTGTGTGTGTGTGTGTATGGGGGTTGGGCAGAGGTTTCTAAAGGCCAAAGGTTTGGGGCATTTAGGGAGCAGGAGGGAGTGGGAGTCAGAGAGAAGCTCTATGTGCCTGGGGGTGGAGAGTGAGGAGGGGCAGGGAGGGTGTGATGGGAGCGGGACCTGGGGACCAGCAGGGCCAGTCTGTGAAGGACTCTGAATGCCACACCAACGGGTTGGGGGTTGATAAACTACACCCTGAGGCCAGATCCAGCCCTCTGTTTGTTATTATAAATAAAGTTTTATTGGAACATAAACATGCCCATTCACTTACACATCGTCTCCTGTTCAGCCGTGACAGCAGAGTTGAGTAATTGCAACAGAGACCATCAGCCATTAAAGCTTAAGTTTACTATGTGGCCCTTTGTAGAAAAGCTTTCCTGACCACTGCCCTAGCACATTCCTCAGATCCCCAGAATTCCACCGTCCTGGTCTCCTCCACCAGGCAAGGTGGGCAGAAGTCAGCATGGCTCCACGGCGGTGGCCCCAGGATCTCGTTGCCACTGAACCCACCCAGCTGCAGGCGGTGGTCACTGTGCCTCGTTCTGTTCATTCACCTTCACCTTCCCGGCCCCCAGCCTGGTCCAGAGTGAGCACTCGGCAGCCATTCACTGAGTGACTGAGGGGCTCCTGAGCAGACAAGGAAACCTATCTGGGTCCCCCACAGGCCAGAACACCACACTGGTTTACCCACTGCGGTGGCCTCTTCCTCTCCCCTTTCCCCCAGGGGCCATAATTCCCTGGCAGAGGGTCCCCAGTGGGACAGGTGCAGACATGTTCTCTCTCTCACTGCGGTCTGAGACTCTGGTATAACGTGGCTTCCTCCTGATTGAGACTCCCTTGACTCCGGGGCACTTGCCTCTCTCAAAAGGAGGGAACGGTCAGCTGGATTTAGCATCCTCTTCAGTTGGGAGGCCCTCTTGGAATTTTCCATTGGCTTGAGGCCTGGGAGGGTCCAAGCCTTAGATTATGAGGGTCCCTGGAGAGTGGAAAGACGTGGCGGACACAGGGGTGGACCTCCTGGATAACTGGCCCGGCCCAGCCCCTGGAGGCGCAGGCTCTACAGCTCCGAACAAGCCATGCTGCCTTCCTGGGCCTCGGCCTCCTCAAAGAGTGGTCCTTGGGCCACTTTCATCCTTGGGCCCCTTTTGGGAGAGCTGGTTAGACTTTGGATCCCTGGGCCCCACCCTAGACCCAGAGTCAGGGTCTTGGGCGCCAGGCCTGCAATGCTGCACTTTCACAGACTCCCTGGCAATTGGGATCTGCAGGCGACGTTTGCTGGCCAACCTCCCCTAGCAGTACCATGAAGCCTTGTGAGCGGTAGGGGAAGCCCAAGGGGAACTTATTCCCCTGTTGTTATTCTTGGGGTGATGGAGGGCACAGGACACACCATGTCCGGTCTTGCCATGAGGGAAACAGGCAGGGTGGGGGACCCTGGGAGGTCAGGGAGACGCCCACCCTTCCCGGTCACCCTGTCCCTGCCTGCCTGGTGGGGAGATCCCCCCACTTTGTGGGGAGGAAGTCTCTGCCGTGGAAAATCACCAGGAGGGAAACTACTAAGGCTTTCAGCAACCAGTTCATGGTGGAATTGGCTGTAGTGTGTCACAGCTGGGGGGGCGGGGACCTCAGGAATGTTCCAGATGGGGAGATGGAGGCCCAAAGAGGGGAGGCTCGCCTGGGGCCCTCCTGTGATTTGGTGCCGGTGTGGGGCTTCCAGACCAGACTTCCGGCATCCCAGCTCCCTGCCCTCCTCACCTAGCGTCTCACGGACTCCAGCTCATTTACAGTTTCTGCCAGTCACCTTGGTGGTTTCTGACAGGCTGGCCTCCCATCTGAATTATTGTTTGCTCAGCACCCGCCCAAATAGACTCTTTTGTTTATGCAAATAAGTAAACGTATTTAAAAACGAAACCTCATGGCAGCCCACAACAAGCAACCGGTATCGTGGGTCCTGCACAGAAGCTTAGTGTAGAAATAATGAGAACTACTGACAGAAGCCGACTTTGTCTGTGTGCCCCTCAGGGTCATCTTGAGAACCACCAGTCGCACCTGTGCTGGGCTTTCGGAAACACAGAATTCCGGCAGTGTGGGAGGGAGATGGATGGGTTTAAACCACACTCAGGGACAATCGAGAGCGGATGGTCTCAGGCCCCTGGGGTCCAATTCTAGGGCTAACTACTCATGCTGTTTTGGTGGGTGATCCGTCTCCTCTCTTGGTTTACCCTCAATAAGGTGGGGGCTCACAGAGGTGACGGCTTGAGGGAAGCATGGCCACGAGAGTGCCGTGAGCCAGGGGCACTGTCTAATGTCACCACTGCTGTTTTGGCGACCACTTACTGGGGGTCTGCTCTGGGTGTAGTAGGGTAGCTGACATGAAACATGCCAGCATCTTTAGGGGAGGTTCAGAAAAAGTGGCCACCTGCCTGTTCACCCTCAGCCATTGTCAGGCTGGGAGAAGGGAAGCCCCTCAGTAGGGGACACTGGGCCTTTCCTCTCTCCTTCTCTCTCTCTCTCTCTCTGTCTCAGAGAAGACAGTCATGGATTTTATGTAGCTGTAGCAAAAGAGACTGAGGTTAGACTCCCAGAAGAATTGTTTCTGTGTGTGCTCATTCAATTCACTGGAAGATACTAACGAACTTCTAAAAGTGAAGCAGAGAATCCTTTCCCATTAATAAGCGCAGCCACGGGGAAACCTGCTCTGCCACCCCCCACCAGGGTGGAGTGGCCTTCCAGGTCTTCCCCCGCAGCTGGGTACAACCCCCATCTTGGGAGACTTGTTGGGGGGGAGGGGAGTGGGGCTGTGTGTGTGGTAAGAGACGACCTCCCTCTCACAGTATCACAGCACCCCCTGAGCTCCCTTTCCAACCTTTCCTTGGATTAAAGGGCTGGACGTGGGGAGCTGGGAACCTACTGTGAGACCTCCAGGCTCATTGACTGTCAGACTCCAGTGGACGCTTGGGACGTCACCTTGGTTTCCCCTTCCTTCACTCAATTGGCTCACTGAGGGTAGAACTGAGGCCTGAGAGGGAAAGGGACTTCCCTGAGGTCACACAGGCCCCGGGGGAACGGAGACAGAGGTCAGGAATTCCTGGCTCTTAGTAGGGTGTTTGTGTCCCCCTCCGGGCCCTCCCTCAGGCCAGCTGTCCCGGAGGGCTCTCAGATCTGGTCATTGTTACTTGGGACGAGCCACTGGTCTGGGGGTGTGGGGGTGATCAGGGTGGGCAGATCCAGGCTAAGCTCCAGCCACTAGAAGCTGGGCAGGCTGGACGCGGCTTGCAAAGAAGAGCGTGCTGGCCTGAGAGCGTTCAGGGGCGGCCAGAGCCAGGTCCCGATCGAGGGGCTTCTGCTTACTAGCTGGGCTACTTTGGGGGGCACCGTCCACCCCTCCTCGTTCGTAGATGAGTGTCCACCTCTGTCAGGCTATGTTCATTACGCCCTCCCACTGAAGTTAAAGAGGAGGTGTGCACAGCTATGGGACCGTGCCTGTCGTATTGCAAATGCTGAATAACTAAGCAGTAACGAGCATTCTCCGGGGGCGCCTGGCTACAGGACCAAGTCCTCGTCTCTGCATTCGGCAAATGACTGAGCCTTGGTTTCTCGTCTGAACAGCCGCTGTTCTGGGCTAGACAGAAAGGGATTAAGGTCCCAGCCTAGTGCCCTCTCTTCTGTCGATATGGAGTAGCCTTTTCTCTGCTTGAGGCCAGCCGGGTCTTGGAGACCCAGGAATGGATAAGAAATAACCAGAAGGCACTTACCGTGGGCCTGGTCCTGTCTGGGCTTCTCCGGCCTGGACTCTGCAACTTCTGCTTTCCCGGTGCCCGGTCCACTTGCCCCTTCCTGTCGGACCCTGTCGCTCCTGTCGGCGGGCCTCTTTAAGATCTCCTCGATGGAGAAGGACAGGCCCAGTTTCTTTGGGACTGCGCAGCATCCCGAGTTCTGCATCTCCGTAGCCCCGCAGAGAGCAGGGACCGCCTTGTTCTCCATGGGCAGCTGCCAGGAGGGCTGAGGGGGATTTGTGTGCACCCAGGGTGATGCCAGTGGAGAGTGGCTACTTCCTCTCCCGAAACTCCCGAGATCAAGAGGGCAAGCCGAGAGGGAGAGCCCGGAGCCTCATGTCTGATTAGCCAGGCATGTTGAAACCACCCAGGGACTTCTGTGGGCCACTTGAAACCACCCCTGGGATCCAGGAGGCAAGTCACTTGGGAAGAGCTGGAACGGGGCTGTACACTGTGCCCGCAGTCTCAGAGCCCTCGCTGGCTCAGTGTCAAGGGCATTACCATTGGCTTCAGTCTTATTGCAAAGGGTCCTCTCCAGGTGGGCGGCCTAGGCCCAGGTCCCTGAGACCACAGCCAGAGGGCAACAGGGCACGAAGCTGGGAGGAAGAGAAAGCCTGCCCCCAGAGGAGATCTGGGGCAGTGTATCGACCTTTTTGCCCCTCCTCTGGCTTGTGGCTTTTCCTGCTGGCTCCGGCCAGGCCTCTGGAAGGCTGCAATGCCACGCTTGGGTCCCAGGCGGCCACCTCTGTCCTGGGCCACAGCACAACCTGAGGGGTCTTCCCAGAAACCCTCCTGGACTTCTCTCAGTTCTGCTGCTTCTAGACCCCGGAATGCACCTTCTGGAGCACCTGTGCCTCTGTTGTCCTGCAGGTGGAGGCTCAGGGAGCGGTCACTGGGTTGCTGCCGGACCACGTCTCTGGATGGGGCTGGGCTGAGGGCTGAGCCTCTGGTCTGACCCCAACTTCCTTCCGTCCTCTTCCGCCCGGCCTCACTTCATAGGTCTCTCCGCCGGCACCTGGACCTCGGTACCTCTTCATGCCCTTGGGCGTCTTTTCTGATTCTCTCCTGCGTGCACTCCCCTTGCCTGCCCCCTGAGACAGCACTGAGGAGACCTGTCTCTCTGCTCAGTGAACCGTCGGCTGGGAGCTGACAGGCATCGACCTGTCCTCTCCAGGAGTTCTGTTCCCAGCGGCTGTGTAGCCAGGGAGGAGGGGGCAGTAAAACGGCTGATAAGAGACTCTCCACCCTCCTTAAGGCCGGGGATGCAGCTGTTTTGGAATAGGGGCCGGGGGCAGAGGGGAACTAAAGGATGGGTTTGGGAGGTCTGCGGGGACCCGGGGGGCGGGCAGGGGAAACTGGACAGACTGAAGCAGGACAAGGCAAGGGGGGGGCAATGTCCAGGAAGTGTCCCCAGGCCCAATAAAATTTGTTTACTCAGCCAGGAGAGTTTATGGGTCTCCTTTAGGCTGGAGGCCGGGCCAGGGTGCATTCTGCTGGGTGTTGGCACAGGGAGTCTCTCAGGTGTGCCTGCAAATCAGAGCAGGAGAGGCCTTCTGAGCCCTAGCGGTGTTTGTGGGGACACTGGGGCCCGGACCAAGGGCAGCAGGAGGGTCTGATCTAAGCGCCCTCCTGGGGAGCTCCAGGGTGCCACTCGGGACACAAGTGACAGATACCCCAGGGGAGATGGTGCTCATGAATTGGGACCTCAGAATCTAGACCTCCTGTCCGAAGGTGGGGGTGGCAGATGGGGATGGGGCAGGTGGACCCTCACACCCTGAGGAGGGAGAGTCGGGTGAGTCAGGGACCCACCCTGAGACGGGGAGCAGGTCAAGGCCATGCGGTCTGTTTTAAGAGCTGCTCCCATGGAAGTGCCAGGCGACTGGATCCAGCTATGGGACTCTCGGCTCTGTCACAGG
Organism: Carollia perspicillata; assembly: GCA_004027735.1. NCBI lineage: Eukaryota > Metazoa > Chordata > Mammalia > Chiroptera > Phyllostomidae > Carollia > Carollia perspicillata. Next base: position 15,106 of record PVKM010017326.1, read on the forward strand.
CACAAGCAAACCCTACAATCTTGGGAGTGTCACTGCTCACCCATGTCACAGCCAATGTAGTCGGACATTCATTCAGGGGCCCAGGCTCCTTCTAGAGTGTGATGCTACCATTCTCCAGTCGTGGGCTCCAGGTTTTCCAGGGATGAGGAAAAGAGTGGAGGAGGCAATCTTAAATTGGAAGTGGTTCACATAATGTCTGCTCATACACTGTGTCCAGGCCCTGCCTGGACCAATGGGACCCTGCCTCCAGGCAAGGGGGCTGGGAAGTGGCATTCTCCTCTGGGCCTGGAGGAACTTGACCCTGAGTGATGGATGCACAGTGAGGTAAGTGCCTGCTGTGTACCCTTCAGCGTCGGGGGGCAGAGTCCCGCAGGAGCCGGGCCCTCCGTTGGTTGTGTAAGGAGTTGTTGCCTTAGGAGGGCAAATTTCTTCTGCTCAGGGCAGAGAAGGCTGCGACAGACCCTTTTGGTGACTGGTCAGGAGTGTGGACAGGGACTTCAGGGGCTGAAGCAGTGGAGGGGGTGAAGGAGGGGAGGAGAGGCCAAGGAGACTGGGCGATGCACCCCCTGCCTCACCTGACCCACCAGCAGCCTCATCGACGGTGCCGTCCCCAATATTTTACAGCGCGGAGATGTGCCCAGAGAGGTGGTGTGGCGGGCATAAGGCGGCACAGCTAGCCAGTAGGAGAAGCAGCCTTCAAGCCCAGGTGGTCCAGCTCTAAAACCCACCCTCTGCTCCGTTCTCCACAATCCCCAGAGACCGTCTGGCCCAACCCTCTCCTGGTGCCTGTGAGGAACTGAGTCAGGGTCACACCTGTCACTTTAACCCCTCGTCTGATTTCCTGCTATTTTGCCTCTGGCTGGGCTGAACCTTACTGCTGGGCAGCTGAGAAACCACGTTCAATGTGTGGGCCTAGGTATTCACTGTTCTTCCAAACCGCCCCACGCCACCCCTGCCTCGGTTAGCCTCAGCCCCGGCTGTCACGTGGGTGTTCGTTCCACAGATAGTTCTCGAGCAGCTCCCACATGCCCGCCACTGGAAGGATGTGAAACAGACCCTGCCCTGAGGGACCCCCATGCTGGGTGGGGGTGGGGGGAGGGGAGAGGATGGTCACTCTCCGTGACAGGGTCTTGTCAGACTTCCCAGGTGTAAGGGAGTGTGTGGCCCTTTGGGTCAAAGGAAGACTCGATGTGGAGGAGGAGAAAGGGGAGCCGTCGCACACGTCCCCTCACCTCATCTACCGGAAGACGTGCAGGCGCGTCGAGTCCCCCGCACGGTGCGCTGTTCTTGTGTCAGTGATGGGGCAGCGTTTCATTTTCTAAAGAGGCGTTTAGGGAGAACGTGCCGGACAGGTGGGCGGGAGCCATCTGGTCATTTCTGCATCCATCACACATGTTTTAGGCTCCCTCTGTGACATGCCCGACTGCCAACGCCGCGCTGGAGTGACAGACAGTTGTGATTGAAATAGACGAGCTCCCTCTTCTCGTGGAGCCGACATCGAAAATAGACTCACGATACAGCAGTGCCCACTGCCATTTCCATTCCTGACGACGCCATGAAGAAAACAGAGCGGGGCGGTGAGCTGGAGAGTGGCCAGGTGAGGGGAGGCTCGGTAGTGTTTTCAGATTTGAATTTTACCCCTCAGGCCCTACAGAGCCGTGCAGAACTCGTGGGTCTTGCTTTGGGATGCCGTGTTGGGAAAGGCGTGTGTCCTCGTGTGCAGGGTGGTGGCACTTCCGAGGAACCAATTCAGTGACTGGTTCTCTCCTGTGTCCGGGGAAAGAAGGAAGAGAGGAAGACGAGCAGGAGGGAAATGCGGTTCTCAAGAGCCCCCCCTTCCTCGGTTATCTCAGAACGTGCCTCCCGTGTTCCCCAGCTGGACCTTTCCCGAAGCCCTGGCTGGCGTTGCCGCCCGTGCCGCCCGTGGCCTCTGCAGGACGTGGGAGTTACTAGCGCTGTCACACTGTTGGAGGGATCGAGCTTGGTGTGGGAGGAACCTGTCACTCAGGTTCCCTGTTCGTTGCCAGAAAGAGGCAGAGTCCCAGCTTGTACCTGAGATTTTATCACCCAGGGCGATGCTCTTCCCACCATTCCCCACCGTGCCTCTCTGGGTTGTTTTTAAATTCTGAGTTTTAAGAAGGAACTCGCAAGAATGCATCTGTGTAAGACTCCAGTGTCAGGGGCGGGGGGCGGTCGAGAGCTTTGAGGTCTGGGGGCTCCCACTTTATTACTTCCATCTAGAGCAATTGGTCTAGTCCTCTGTGCATTTGGGATTCTGTGGTGCTGTCTTAAGCAGAGGTCCTCACTCTGTGAGTTAGGTCATGCGGGCTGAGGGATCAGGGACAACGACACGAAGATGGCTCGTCACGGAGATGGCCTGGTCAGAGGGTCAGGGGTTCTCAGTAGACACACCCTGTCCTTGTACTGGCTGCCCTTAAGACTTGCTTTGGACCTGGTCTCCTGGGGGCATCGAGGTGCTTAGACCTGCCATTCTGAGCTTGTGTTTGATTCTCTTTCATGCTAGTTTCTGTCCGGAGCATTCACAGCCTTCCTGCAGTCTGCCAAGTGCCTAGGCCCCTTCGCTGGAGGAGGAAAACTTGACGTTCCAAGCAGACTGGGCAGATCCTAGAGGCACCCTAAGTGGAGGGTGCCCATACCTAGCACACAGGACAGAACACGGAGCTCTTTCTTCTTGGGATTTGGGAACCAGAGGCTTGGCCTGGCTTAAAGCTGATTGATTTTCCTCTGTCTGGTATGTACTGTCTGCTTGGACCGTGGGATCTGAGTGACGATTAAACCCTCCACTTACATCACCTGTCTGAAGTCAGTCAGAGGTCAGGTTGGTATACGGTTTGCAGGGTCCTGCTTGGCGTGCTCTGGACACAGTAGAAGAACTGTTTCATATATATGTAAAATATACAGATTGTACCTCCTTCTGGACAACTCTATGAAGCTGAGAGGACAATTTCTCACCCACGGATTTATGGAGCCCAGTATTTCTGGGTGTTAGCGCATGGCCAGGACCTGGGGAAATTCAAACCTCTCGTCATCCGGTGCCTACTCTGTGGCAGGGACCAGGCTAAGTCTTGAGGAAGGCCCACATGGTTTCTGCCCTGGTGGTAGGATAGGTCCGAGAGGAGACAAGAAGAACGAGTAGACAAGTAGATAAAATAGTTACAAGGCGTGGTAAGCAGTTTGAAGGACACAGGGCCGCCAAGTGTGCTGCAGCTCGCCTGTCTTACTCACTACTGTGTTCAGGAAGTGGTTTTCAGGGGGGACGAAGCGATGATAACGCTCCTAGCATGACCATACGAATGGCCCTGCCCAAGACTGTTGACACTTGTGGTCACCACACCTCAGAGAGTGATGCACCAGAGAGGTACTGCAAAGAGAGGAATAGAACCTTCAGATTGGTGCAAGTTGCCACTTTGAAATCTCTTGAAATGCCATGAGATGACTTGGACTTCCCTCCTCGCCCATTGTCAGGGTGGTTGCTGGCAAACTAAAACTGATTTGGGCAAATGTGGATTTTGTCACTGTAGTTCTTGGTTCGGTAGAGACTGTCAGAAAGCAAAAGAAAATTATGTTACACAGTTTCTGATGATCAGGAGCCTGAGAGTGGCTTAGCTGGGTGGCACTGACCCAGGGTCTGATGAAGTTGTAGTCAAAACATCGGTCATACTGCGGCTGGAGGACCTGCTTCCGAGTCGGTTCGTCTGCGTGAGTGTCGGCTGGGGGCCTTAGTTCCTCACTTTGGGGGCCTCTCCATAGGGCTGTGCACAACACAGAAGCTCAGTTCTCCTGAAATAAGCGATGAGAGAGAGACAGAGAGAGACAGAGACACAGAGAGAGAAGTATTAATAAGAAAGAGAACATGGCAGAGGCTTCGGTGTCTTTTGTAACCTAACCTTGGAGTGACATTCCATGACTTCTGGCATGGTACACTGGTCACACAGACCAACCTGACCCCCCTACCCCCGGGCCGGGGGTGCTCCACACGGCTGTGAATACCCGGATGGTGGGAAATCGTCGGGAGTCATCTCGGAGATGAATACCACAGTGTGCATGCAAGTATTTCACAAAGTTCTAGTTAGTTCTACACATGGGGTCTTGTCTGCATGAACCAAAGGGCAGGGCAGACTGTCCCACTTTGTAAAGGCTCATTCCCTACTCCCCGCCCCCGCCCCGACTGTGACGGACCCATCGCTTTACTTGCTAGTCCAACAAAACCTTTTATTTTCCTCCTTTATCACGTGCGAGGCTGAAAGCCTCAAGCTGATATTTAGTACGAAGAAGCCCTTGGGTTTTCGGCATATTTATTTTATGCTATTGACCTTTTTATGCCACTTGTGCAAAAATTTGTCAGGAACGATATCAGAATTGCAACAGCAATGCCTGATTTTGGCCTTTGACTCAGTGGAAGGGAGGTAATTTCGTGCAGAGAAACCAGTTATGGGCGGAACGACAGGTGCTCAGTGCTACTGCCCCCTTCCCCGCCCCCTGTCACAGGTGCTCAGACAGAACCTGCCCCCAGCTCAGGGCGAGGACCGAAGTCGGAGGAAACTGTCCCGAGGAAGCAGACCGCGGTTTCAAGCAGAGCACAAGGACCATGGGCTTTGGTCCCTGCTCCCTTTAACGCGTATTTTATGACTTGAAAGCATTTTTGGATGAGTTGAATGGATTGCCCTTTGTTGTGAGGAACAGAACCGTAAAAGTCTTTTCTACACAGGTGACATGGTCTTATTGTCACCCACCAGGACGGCCTCGTTACTCTCAGAAGAAAGTGGCGGAGGACAACTGCTCCCGCGCCCCGACTGTCACTCTTGGCAGATGTGCTCCAACGTGGAACTGGCTTTTATTCGACAGCCTGCAGACCACAGTCACTCTTTCACTCACTCGGGGCTACGGTTCCCTACTAAGCCATGTGGGGGACTCATCGGAGGCTTAGCTTGATGGACCAGGACGCTGTTTCCTGGTGTGGGAGCAGATGCAGAGCTGTTCTCCTCAGGAAAACAGCTTCTCACAGGCATCCCCACAGGGGTTCTCGGAGGCGTTCACCTGGGCCCTCCCACGGGGGTTCTCAGACGCATTCTCAGCTTCTCTTCACGCAGAGGTTGACCTGCTTGATCGATTGTTAATGCACATGGTCTTCCCTCAGCCGGAAACACAGAATGTCCGTGTGTTGGGCTGGGTCTTCCTAGAGACTGTAACTTCAGACCATCTGCTGTCTACACGACGTCCCTGAAGAGACGGAGAGACATGCATTCTCCAGAACCACCTGAGGAAGGGTGTCGGGTTTTCCTGAGGCTCCCGTAATGTTTCTCTCAGGAGAACTGCCAAGCCAGGAAAGGCCCAGTTCTCTTGAGTTCCTGGGCAGTTTTCTAAGTTTCAGAATCACTGTCATCCTGACCACTTGTAGGTGGTTGTGTTTCTCTTTTCTCCATGGCTCCTAGGAAGCTCTGCTAAAAAAACCTCATTTGGCCTCTGGGATCCTGGACTTCGTCAGGCTTTCTTTTTTCTCACCCTTGTTTCTCCATCCATTTGTTCCTTTGAAGTATGTGCTGGGTTGTCTGTATTCAAATAAGCCTCCTCAAACCTTTTTGGGGATGAGGCAGAGATGTGAAAAAACTCCAGGACAAAAAATAGGACAATCCATCCACCATCCAAAAACACTGTCCTAAAGCAACTAATGAGTATTGAGAAGGAACAGAACCCAGGTCTCCTGGCACCGTAGCTGGTGTTTTCCCCTGAGACCATGAACAAGGCTCATGAATTTAACAAGAAGATGTTGTTTAACTCCTCGCTGTTGTGGAGGCGACACCCTTGTGCTCCAACAGGCAGAAATCCTAGAGGAAAGGTAACCACAGACTTTTGGATACACTGGTGAACGTCACACCTAAGCCGCTGAAACCCGAGGGGCCGCAGCAGAGGCAGAGAGGAAATTGCCGTGGGCACTTCCACTGCCCAGGAGCACAAACATCAGCTGGAGGTGAGCTCACCGCGAACGGAACTACACGAGAATGCAATGTCACCAGGGATGGGGGGCAGCCCAGCCCAGCCCAGAGGAGAAGGCGTACCTCCAAACACACTCACCTGGAACCTGGCCAGGGGGAGGGGCCAGGGAGTTTCAGGTGGAGGGAACAGCCTGGGCGAAGGTGTGGAGGCAGGAGGGAGACTGGAAGGCTTGGAGAAGGGCAAGAGGTTTGGGATCGCTGCATGTGTCTGTGTGCATCCATGTATGTGCATGCTCCTGCATGCATGTGTGTGCATGCATGTCCATGTGTGTATGTGTGTAGTGTATGCATGTTGGAGTATGCTTGGATGTGGGGCCCAGGTCCAAACCTTTCAGCCCGACAGACTCTTCTTTACCTTCCTTCTGCTGCTGCTTCCGTCTCTGCCCCAAATCTACACGAGTGAACCCTCATCTCGAACGGGCCCCGCGTCCTCTGGGTGGCCTTCTCCGCCCGCTCTGGCGGGGTCAGGTCCTCTCCTCTGTGTCCCTCCGCTCTCCCAACTTCCCACTGTTAAACAAAATAAAATAAGATGGAGATCAGGCTTGAAAATCCCTCAAGCAGACAAAAACCATTTAAGCCATGGAAGTGAAACGAAATCTAGCTTATTTTATGGACACAAGCGAAACTTGACTGAGATTATTTCATGTGACTGCCTCTGATAATCATAAAAGATATTTGTCAGCTTCCTAGGATGGCCTAAGATAATCACTTTTAACCAATCCCCTGCCATCTGGAACAGCCCCGCCGCCCCGTAATGACCAATCACTGTAAAGGTTAGACAATGTCCTCACGTTCACTTTATAAGCCGTCCTGTTAACAGCACGCCTCTCTCTGAACTTCGTGCCAGTTGTGGGTTTGAAGTCTCTGTGTTCACGAATGGTTGTTCCTTGCTCAATAAAATAGTCATATCAAACGAAGCTCTCTGCATTTTTCTTTTGACACCACTATCATAGCTTACTTGTGGAATTCCCCTGCGTGGTAAGGCGTTTTCCGCAGCTGACCCCCAACACAGTGGTGTGCACGTAGCAGGGGCTCAGTGAGGGTCTACTGAACGAACATGTATGTTAGCACATTTGTTGGCATTTTTGTTTTACTGTATGTCATAGAATATAGAAATAAAAGTTGTAAAAAATATAAATGTATTTTTTTCTGTCATGTACACGGAGCTCCCGGATTATCAGGCCAAAGCTGTGTTGGCAGGTTCACTGTCATAGGAGGTACCTACCTTAGTACCAGCTCCACCCTCAGGGTTGCCTCATGGTTTAAGCTGGCTGCTGGGGCTCCGGGCGTTGGTTTGAATTCTCTCAGCGCCCTCAGCCCCTTTCTCAAGAGCTTTCCTGCAGGGGACCTCAACTAATGACTTTTTCTTTTGTCTCATTTAACCTCCTCTCTTGGCTGACAGTGGGGCTAGGAAATGCAAACTTTAACCTGGGAGCATAGCCACTCACAACCAATTCATAACAAGACAGGAAGTATGAATACTGGATGAACGTAACATCCAGTAGCCTCCATCAAAGCTCGAGTTGGGAGCTGTAATGAGCAAGTCCCCTAAAAAACCTGGAGAGAGGAAGTGAGATGGCCTTTTTGGTGACATACTTAATAATGAACCTATAACACACAGAAGCAGAGATGTGCAAAGAAACTTAACAAGACTCGAAGCCCACGCCCTGTCAAGGATGTATCCGTGTGTAAAGGTGGGTCAGCCCCTGGGGCAGAGGGAAGGCTAGCACAGGCGCAAAGGTCGAAAATGCCTCCTTCTGACCACTGGGGTCGGGGGCGGGCCACGGGGAGAATTTCCGTAAGTGGACTTTATTATTTTGGTACCACTGGGTAGACTGCACCCTGAGATGAGTGTGCGCAACCAGCTGCATACAATCCTGAGTCTACATCACCATCCTGGGGTACAGGTTGCTATATGATTAAAGAGCTCGGACCCTCAGCTCATCCCTGTGAGCATGCTGGGATTCAAACAAGTACATACGCAACATGGTGGGCAACGAATGCTATAAAGGCAAAAAAAGCAGAGGAGAATGGGAGGGAAGGTGCCACAGAGTCAGGGAAGTGTCTCAGAAAGAACGAGAGAATAGACATCAGGAAGCCGGAGTCCTCACCCCGGCTCTGCTGTCGACTTGTGTATGTGTGGCTACATCACAGGTCCCAGTGCCCACCTCCGTGGAACAGGGCAATGGGCTGGTGGCCAGGAGAGTGCAAGGAAGGACGGCATGGACCATTGAATGGGTACCTCCCACCTTTGAATCCCAGCTGGACTATTCACTGAGCAAGTGACTTAATCCCCCTGAACCTCAGTTGACTCATCTGTAAAATGGGGATGGGGGCAGCTACTGCACAGGTGCGTCTTGAGGTGGCTTGAATGAGGCAGGGTAAAGAAAGCGCTGGCATCACTTAGGTGCGTGACTGGGAGCAGTTTCTTCCCCTGCGAGCCCTGCGGGACCAGGAACCCTGTCCTTTCTTGATAATCTGCTTCCAGCTGTCACAGCCGCTAACTCCAAATTCCCTCTTGCAGCCTGTCTCCCTGGTGACAGTTGCTATGATTGTCTCGAAAGTTCAAGGGCTACCATCCACTGCTCAGAAGTCCCTGTGTGCTGCTCTCTGAGTCCCTTTAACCCTCAGTTTATTAGGTTTGTCGTCCCTGCTGACTTCTCAAGAAAGCCCGTAAATTAGGAATATTAATGAGGTGTCCCTGGATTTTAAACTGGTAACCTGCGCTACGGGGCGCATGGATGGACCGGTTATGACTAGTTGACAGTTCCATCTGCATCACTGTGCGTCACGATGCAAGTGGTTCTTGCCCTGGTGCTCTGAGGGTGGCAGGGAGACATGAGCCAAGCCGTGGAGAGTTACGTAGCCACGTGACGTGCGTCCTTGTTTCCTCTACACCTACAGGCTCCGTCTCTTCTCAGGGGTATTACTTCAAATTGCTTTGCACGCCCTTGCTCACCTTTCGCGTTCTAGAGCTTTCCCTGGGTGGGTCATTCATGCAGTCACTCATTCACTCGCCTACTCCTTTCTTCTTTCTTGCCCACCTTCCCTCCGTCCCTTGGCGAATGCATACTGAGTACCTCTCATTTCTTTGGGTAAGTCTGTACTCATATCAGTAGTATGATAGTAGGGACAAGGATGAAAAAAAGAACAACATTTATGTGTTTGAGTACATGCCAGATTTTCCAGAAAAGGAAACTGGAGCTCACGGGCAGTAAAATAACGAAAAAACCTCAGAGAGGTTAGTTGACTTGACCAAAGCCACACAGCAAGGGAGAGGAGCCAGGGGAGTCTGGGCAAGTCCCATCAGCACTCTGTGCTTCAGTCTTTTCTTTTATAAAACGGGCTTATTGGTAGAGCCCATGTCACGGGGCTGCTGTGAGAACTGAACAGAAAGGGCTACGAACAGTGCCGGCCTGCAGAGAGCACTCAGGACGCAGCACCTGCTGCCGTCAGCACTGGGCCTAAGGGCGATCATGCCGTTGACGTCTTCCGAAGGCCGCATGAGGAAATGGGGACCCCGAGAGTATCTTGCCCAAGGGCACCCAGCAAAGAAACAACAGGGGTGGGGTTGCAACCCTGGCCCATCCTGCTCTAGAGCCTCCACACTTAGAAACCACGTCACGGTCCAGCGCTGATCTGAAAACCAAAGCTCAAAGTGGCTGTCAGCCAACACAGAAAGAAAAACTGCACGGTCTCACATATTTGTGGACTCTGCAAGAGCTGAGAACAAGAGACAAACATTGATTGGTTGTCTCTTGTATGTGCCCCAACTGAACACACACTCTAGGCATGTGCCTTGAGCGGGAACCGAACCTGCAACCCTTTGGTTTACCAATGACACTCCAACCAACTGAGCCACACCAGCCAGGGCAGCACTTAGCCCCTTCTTACATGCTATTACTTATTTAGCATTACTTACTTACTTATTTAGCATTACTTATTTACTTATTCTGTGGCTAAGAGCTCACCGCCTATCCCTCCTGCCAATCAGATTGCAAGTCTATGAGAGTGGGTTTTTTGTGTGTGTTTGTTCATGGCTGTATCCCAACCATCCAGAAGAGTATCTGGCACAATAAATATTTTTTAATCAAAAAAGAGGAAGGGAGCCTCCTCCTTCCAGTGTCTCCTGACCTGGGTCCCCTCTCCAGCCACACAAGCATTCGTGTGGTGCTAGGTAAGCTCTGCACCGTCCATGTGGACGCCAGTTCCCTCTCAGCCCAATGTCAGCCCCTCGTGTTGTCCCCTTGGGCGAGACCGTCCCATCACTGAAACGTAAAGCTAAGTGTGATTAAATTTGTAAGGTGATCTTATGCCTAACACTATTTTACTATAATCAAAATAATGTGCTGATTTTTAAAAGGAGCAAAGGAAGCATCACATTGTTCTCTTTTGGGTGAAATTTTTCTGACATGATATAATGGGATTTTTCGGACAACCTTCACTTAACTAGATTTTCACGGCATAACTACAAAAAGGGTCATTTTTGCAAAAATGCTGGAGGGCTCCGTAAGTTTTCCTAAGGGCTTGTCTGAGTACTTTGATATTTAAATGATTCTCCTTTGAGGCACTTTTTCATCATCCTCATTGATTTCCTCTTTGTTGATTATTAGCAGGTCTTACCCTTTACGCAGTACTGAGAACGCGCAGGCTCTACGTGTGCGCCCGTGGATTCACGTTTGCCGCAGTGCCGCGTGGACACACTGTGCGTGTGTAACAAGGAAGCTGAGGCATGCGGGGGTTCAGGAACTGCGTGTGTGCACCCAGTTCGTGGAGGAGTTGGGACTCGACTATTCCTTTGCCAAAAACACGGTGTGAGATTCGAGCCACCCTCTCATGTCACTGTGGTGGAGCTCAGGACACCCTGCCTCGTTTGGGAGATTTGCATTTTCAGATGAAATCAGGTGGCAC
>PVKM010017327.1:0-26017 GCA_004027735.1 Carollia perspicillata
ACCTCTTTCTCTGCTGGCCAATATTAGAGGTATGGCCAGAGATTCTATCTTTATGCAGGTCAGTGGAGAAGTTCTAAAACACAGACGTGCAGGAAGCATCTCTTTGTTTTAACTGGCTGTTGCTTAAAATGTGTGCATACTGTGCTTTCCTTCTTCGGGAGTTAAAGTCTTGAAATGTCCCTGTGAGTTGTTTACTTAATTTACATCACATACACTCCCATGAAGGTGTGAGAGCGATGCAGGGTGGACGCCCACCCATACTCTGAGTGCACAGCGGAATTACTGCTGTAGAGTGTCCCAGAGACCCCTCTCGGTGGCAGCAGGGACCCCAGGGCTCTGCAGTGAGTCTGGTGGCAGCCACCTGCACAGCTGTGCTGTTTGACTTGAAGGCACAGTGGGATAATGACTGGACTTGGAGGAGTGACTGGGTACTTGCAGGGAGAGGTCTGTTGCAGAGCTCCGGGAGCATGCTGGCCACCCATCTGGGAGCCCTGTGGTCCGTGTGGCTGGGTTCTCGTGGAACATGTGAGGAAAGTGGCCTTTCGGCCTGGGGAGCAAGTTCTAGGTTTTATGGGGCCATGACCGTAGCTGTGAACTTTGTAGGGATCAGTCCTGATTCTGAGTGTTCTGGCGTGGGAGCAGTTGATCCATACCCATGACTTTCAGGTGCTTCAGGGAGTGGGTGACGTTATCCTTTTCTCCCTTAGTAACTTTTCATGGCTTCCTAAACAATAAGAAACTCAGTGGACTTGCCTGGGTGTAACTCCCTCAGGAGGCCTGTGCGGAGCTCCCTAACTTGTCCATCAACCGGAGACAGCCCCGCGACAAGTTTGAAAATCCACTCATTGAGGCCAACGGATTTCTTAGCACAGGAATATACAGGGATTGCTCAGGTACCAAAGAAGTTTCATAGTTGCTCTATTTTCAACTGGTTCTTACTCCCAGCTTGTCTCTGTGCCTGCGCCATGCATTCTTTATCACGTTCCCGATTCCTTTGCATTGCTGAAAAGATAGCTCCATCATACAGAGCTATGAAAGCAACTGAAAGAACTGTGTGGTGAGATGGATGGAAAAAATCCTGTATGTAAAATGTATACACACTCGCATATTATATTTACACAGCCCTTTTCTCTGCCTCCTCGGGGGACGAGTGTTTACAACAACTTTCCGTGGTTACCTGTGCAGGAGCTGTCACAGCTGCAGACACAGCTGTGGCTTTTAAAAGTATAACTGGAAACTCATCGTTCACACTTCCCCAAGCATGACTGGGTGTGTCCTGCCTCCTGGTTGGCAGCAGTGCTGTGCTGCCGTTTATTTCCACTTGATTTGATGAACACGAAATGGGTGACATCATCATGAACCACTGGATATAATTTCTACCGTCATGTGCTACTTTGAAGGTTACACATCGCTTTTGTTGCCACTAATTTCATCAAGGGAAGGAGCAGGAACCACAATGGTAGAAAATTGTTATTCCTAGAAGCCAGCGCTTTTTAGATCTACCAGTTAGGTTCTCAGATTTGTAGTCCGAATTCCAATACTGACCTTGTTTATTGTGCTGAGTACTTGAACTTTTGTATGAAATATTATAGAAAGAAATTAAGAGTACATAAACATCCCCCACCAGAAAATACCATCTCATTCTTTTGCCAAAGACGATCAATTCAAAAGAACCCAACGGAACACTGAACAGAAGTGATAGTTCCTCCTTTTATTCAACAGTGGGAAGATTTGCTAGCCCTGCCCACATTAGATTAGCTTATGAAATATATTATTTGCTCAATTGCTATTGATTTAGTGTCTCACTTCCTTTAACTTACTCTTAGATTTTATGTATGGATTGTTGAGGTGAGACTGCATTGCCCTGAGTAAGCTGCAGGGATTGTTACATGGAAGGAAAAGAGACAGAGGGATTAGTTTCAGTGAATTTTAACAACTGTATCAAAATAATTGTTTATGTTTATATTTTTCCATGCTTAGATCTAGTATGGCCCAGCCAAAAAAAGGGCAGAATTGGTAGCCCTGGCCACATAGCTCAGTTGGTTAGAGCGTCATCCCTACATGCCAAGGTCGTGGGTTCTATCCCCCGTCAGGGCACATACAAGAAGCAACCATGAAAATAAGTGTAACAACCAATGGATGTTTTTCTCTCTGTCTCCCCCTTTCCCCCCTCTGAAATCAATCAATAAAAAATAAATAACTTTTAATAAAGGGCAGAATTCCAAAGCATAAGCAGCTATCAGTGGATGAAAACCTTTCAAATGTTCCTTTCAACCCGTTTTCCTTTGAGTTATGTGTAAAGGATTCTGCAGCTCAGGCCGTGTGGGGGGTTTGCGCAGTTCAGGTTACCAGCCGATGGGAGAGCAGCACACTGTGGCTCTTCCTTTTCCCACTTTCCCCCCTCAATGGAGCCGTGCAGTCCGGAGCTGGGGGCTGTGGGACAGGAGCTCCTTCTGTGACTGCCCCCTGGGGTCCTGGAGGACCGCGGGGCTGCTTAGCATTTATCTCCTTTACAAGGTGAAGAGGGGCTTATCGAGGGGTCACAGTAGATTATGACACTAAGATCAAATACTGCGCTTCTGGCCTTACCACTGACACTTAGTGTCGGTCCTCTGTGTCCCACCGTTGCCTTCACTGCAGGTGCATCTCTCACGTGGTGCGAGTCCTGCAGCGACACTGTGGTCATTCTGTACTAACAGGGTCGGATTCGGATTCTCTTCCAGGCTTCATACCTGTGTGCAGCCTTGGGGTGGCTCAGGTGGGAAGGATGAACTTCGGCAAGGACGTGAGCACCTTGAAGTATTTCACCATCTGCGGCTTACAGGAGGGCTATGAACCGTTCGCCGTTAACACGAACAGGGACATCACCATGTGGCTAAGCAAGCGACTTCCTCAGTTTCTCCAGGTTCCGTCAAACCACGAACACATCGAGGTTCGCTTTTTGTTTAAATATCAAACCATTGCCAAAACCAGGGGTGGAGTGTTCGTATGGGACAATTACTGTCACTTCCTTAAAATGGTGGCTCCAAGGTGTTACATAGTAGTGGAGCCTAAGAATAGGGTCACCGGCCTTGATTTTAAACACTGTGTGAGCAGTGGGTGAGACCGAAGCCTACTTACTGATTCTCCGTGTGTGCAGGCAAGGTCGGGCTCTGCTGAGTGTACGCAGTTACAGCACGGGTTTCCCAGGCCGTCTTCTGCGTGGGCAGCAGAACTGTGAGCGCACCTGTGACGTGGTGCTCACTGTGCGCAGTTACCTCACTGGTGAAGCCGCTACGTGTGGCTGTGTTTGGGGCACTAAGGGCGTGCTATACGGGGACTTTAGGACCACCGAGCCGGCAGTGCTGATGAGAATTGAACCATTGCTTCTTTGCTTGCTAGGTGACCAGAATCGATGGCACCGTGGACAGCTCCCCGTGTCTAAAGGTCACGCAGAAGTCATTTGGTGCCCAGAACAGCAGCACTGACATCATGTTCTACCGCCTGAGCATGCCCATCGAGTGTGCGGAGGTCTTCTCCAGGCCGGCGGCCGGGGCGCTGCCGGGGGCCGGCCTCTTTGGGCCCAAGAACGATTTGGAGGATTATGACGTGGACTCCGACTTCGAGGTTCTGATGAAGACGGCACATGGCCACCTGGTGCCTGATCGAGCTGACAAAGACAAAGACGCTCCAAAGCCAGAGTTTAACAACCACAAAGACTACACGCAGGAGAAGCCCTCTCGTCTGAAACAAAGGTCGCTGGTCTGTGCAGAGTGGTTCTCAGCCTGTGCTCGTCATGTGGGGTGGGCGCCGCGGAGGCCGGGGGTCTCCCGTCGGTCTCGTCCTTCTCTTTGCCTCTCGTCTTGCACAGAGGGTCGTGCTGGGGACAGCGAAGCCACCTGCTCATCGTCTCATTTGTGGCCACATACATAATCTACCCCAAATTCCATTTTTCTGCATTTTTATGAATGTTATGGTAAAAAAACACAAAATGTTGCCACTTTCAAGTGGACTTAAAAATTTTAAGTGTATAGCATAGTTAAGTGAACAGTAGTGTTAAGTACATACACTTTGTTGTGAAACACACTTCACAATGATTTCATCTTGCAAAACTGAAACCCTCTGTCCGTAAACGACTCCTCTTCCCCGTCCCCGCAGGCGCTCGTAACCACCGATCTGCTGTCAGTGTCTGTGGCTTCGACTGTGCTGGTACCTCTTACAAGTGTGATCGTACAGCTTTCGTCTTTGTGACTGGCTTGTCTCCTTTGGTGCGATGTCCTCGAGGTCATCTGTGCTGTAGCACCTGTCAGAATTTCTTTTCTTTTTTAAGGCTGAGTAATATTCCATTATGCATGCAGCCACATTTCGATTATCCTCTCATCTGTTCATTCCCTGATGGAGGTTTGGCTTGATTCCACCTCCTGGCTTTTACACACAGTGCTGTTACCAACATGACCCGACTCCCAGTTGTGTCAGACATGTGCCCAGAAGGGGGATTCCTGGGAGTTCTGTTTTCAGGTCAGTGAGGAAGCTTCATGGTTTTCTGTGGCTGTCACACCATCACGATCTTACCACCACTGTATGGGTTCAGATTTCTCCACATCCTTGTCAACTCTTGTTGCTTTTTTTTTTCCATAGTAGCTATCCTACGCGTGTGAAGTGATGTTTCGTTATGGTTGTGATTTGCATTTCCCTGATAACTAGTGATAGTGAACATCTTTGCATATTCTTTTTGGCCATTTGTAGGCCATCTTTGGAGAAGTGTCTTTTTTCAAATTCTTTGTCCATTTTCAGATTGACATTTTTGCTTTGTGTTGTTGAGCTCTAGGAGTTCTTTTTACATACTGGATATTAATCCCCTATCAGATACGTGGTTGGCAAGTATTTTCTCCTAAGAGTCAGTTTTAAAGATGTGTCTGTTTACATTCTTTTTGAACTGAAAGAGTATTCTCTCTAAATAGTATTTTTATGGACAAGAAAGCAGCTTGTTTTGTCATATTTTCTTGCACTAAGTCTGGATTTCTCAAGCTCAGCATGCCCTGGGTTGGATAGCTCTTTGTCATGAGAGCCTGCCCTGCACATTCAAAGATGTTTAGCGATGTCCCTGGCCTGCACCCACTGGGTACCAGTGGCACACACTTGGCTTTCCTCCTCACCTGTGACAACCAAACATACCTCCAGACAGTGCCAGAGTCCTCTGGGGAGGAAAGTCACCCTGGTTGAGAGTCACCCACCAAACTGGTAGTGTGTTCATGTTTGAGGCAGGCAGAACTTTCAGTGTTGCTGATCTGCAGTCCTGTAATGCTTCCAGATTCCTGCTCAGGAAGACAAAGCCAGATTACAGCACCAGCCACTCGGCGAGACTCACCGAAGACGTCCTTGCAGATGACCGGGATGACCACGACTACTTGATGCAGACATCCACGGTACGAGGTCGCAGCTGTCCTCCTGTGCATCTCTCACTGTGCTTTGTGTCCCACACGGTCCACTTTGGGTCATCATATTTAGCAAGCTTATTTTTAAAGTAATTATTTGCTTATTTGGGGGGACTGAAAAGTGGAAAACTATATGTATGTGCATTAACCAGATCTATTTTAGCAAAAATTTCCTTAATGGTGCCTGAAATCCTGATTCTACCATCTTATTTCTTGGCAAAATTTGAATTTGTGACTTAGTTTTTCCAAGTACATGTGAAGTCTTCCATCTTTGTTATATGTCTAAAAGAAGGTCGTGTATATTTTTGTAGAGGCCAAGTTTTGCTGCCTGCCATTTGAAATGTTCAGAACAACTTGTACTAAAATATGAAATGCAAAGAAATAGACAGTTAAAGTGATTTCCAGGTGTGAAAATAGTGCATGTTGGTGCTAGGAAAGGGGACGCACAGGCACAGGTAAGTGGCAGGTGTAAATCTCTAGCATAGGTTAGCATTCTGTGCTCGCTGGCAGAATTGGAAGCTCACCTGCCTCATGGTTGATGATTTTAGTACATGAGCATACTATATGTGTATACATACATATGGTGTGCGTGTTCTGTATGTTCTCACAACGTACATGCACCCACACTTGGGACTATAAAAATATCAAACTGTTTAACGTGTTCTCTCAGATAGAGTCTTTTCTCTTTTCCTACTATTTCTAGTTTAATGCAGGATCTCTGTTTTAAAAATCTTCTGTTTTGCAGTGTTAGTCTTTGGTGCCAATAACATTTTAATTAGGTTTGACAATTTAAAGTAAATATATTCTGCCCTGGCTGTTGTGGGTCTGTGGATTGAGTGCCAGCCTGCAAACCAAAGCATCACTGGTTTGATTCCCAGTCAGGGCACATACATGGGTTGTGGGCCAGGTCCCTAGTTGGGGGTGCGTGGGAGGCAAGTACACATGGATGTTTCTCTCCCTCTTTCTCTCTTCCTTCCCCACTCTCTAAAAATAAATAAATAAAACATTTAAAAATAATAATATAAATATAATCCTTGGCAATGTAAAGTTTTGCCAAAGAATACACAGCCAAAACATTGCAAATCAAAGTTTTGCTTCATTTTCCTTTGCCAACCCCTGGTTTTGCTGTGTTGACAGTACTATTACTCAGTGAGAATCTTCCCTGGACAAGAACCGGCTAACGTCTGGGTGGGCTGGATCACGTCCGATTTCCATCAGTACGACACCTGCTTCGACTTGGACAGAGTTCGCACAGTGACCGTTACTCTTGGAGACGAAAAAGGAAAAGTGCATGAAAGGTTGGTTTCCCTCCATTTCCTGCAAATGACAGCTGATGAAAAAGTCGATAAACCTAGGGATGTTTTCTCTGGGATTTTGTGCCCAGGGTAATATTTCTCCTTAGAGGAACAATATAATAAAAACTTTAATATCAGTGTTCTTTCTGTTGCCTATACGAGCCAGTAAGGAATCCGAATATATTAAAAGTGAAACCCATCCTAAAGTTAGAGCAGCACTCCTCTCCAGGTAATAACCATGTGTTCCTTCAGGTGACCTTGTACGAGACCAAGAACTCGAGTTACGACCCTCAGCCTTCGGGTTGGGGTTATGGATGGGTGAATGTGAGGCAGTTAGCATTTGGTCTGATACGTATGACGGGAGCTGGTCTGTGGTGGGGAGACAGTTGGAGATGTGAGGGGCTCGTGGATTAGCCCAGGTGGACACATTTGAACTTGGACTGAGGAGCAGTGGGTTCTTTCCTCAGCTTGGCCATTGACTCGCTGTGTGGCTTTGGGTAAGTCAGTTACACTTTCTGTGCCATCCTTTCTCATTTGTAAAACAAACTCAAACCAAACCTTCAAAAAAGTGAAGAAGGCTATCTTCCTTGCAGAACTAGACAAGAGAAGATGCGACCATTTGCATCTACCTTTTGTGCCTGTGCATCCCCTCTGATCTGCTGAGACAGGTCTTGTGGAAATAGTCCTCCACACGTTGCTTTTCTTTTATACCTGCTCCTCATTTTTGGCGACAGGAAGCTCCCTGTCCTGCCTTCCGGGTTCAGTACTTGAAACACTTGAACTTTGACCCTCAGACAGTGGGCCTGGCAAAAACCTCCAGTGCAGGGTACTCCTTGTCAGTGTGGGGGTCCCAAACCCCTGTCTCCAGCAATATTCTGGGGGATATACTGGATATTCAGGGAAGGCAACAATATAAGGAAATGACTCAATCTAGTGATGAGCTGCCTAGTAGATGTCTCTGGTGTAGGAATGGTCTAGGGGAGGGCGGGTGCATCTTACATAAGTGGTGCAAAGAAACACAGTTGACTTTCGATTTTTCAGAAACCGACAGTCCCTCACCTTGTTCGTTGCCTGCCTTTGACCTTTTTTACTTTATTTTTTGCGGATCTCATGAAAACATCTGCTGTGTAGTGGCAGACAAAGCACAAACAGCTTAAGTTTGTTACCGTCTCTGGTGAAGGTTTGGCTGAGGGCAAAACTCAGGTGGGGTTTGTGGGTAGGACCACTGATTTTGTGCATATTCCAGCTAAGTCTCTCTCTCATAGGAGGGCACTGGGAACTGTCCCTAAAGGGACACTTTTTTAACCAAATTGTAAATACACTGAAGGACTGATGGCTCATGTAGAATTTGTCTAAGGACTCTCAGAGTGTTTAAAAATTAGTGCTTCTCATCTCAGAACAGTGGTTAAAAAAAAACTCTGAGAACAAAAATTACAAATTTGGATGATTATTAAATAAACTTTTTTGAACTTCAGAAAAAGGTCCAGTTTGGTTTGAGTTTTTGGAGGGAAGGTGCAGGTCAGTTCTTACCTGGTTCCAGCTTGTTGACCTGTGTCTCCATTAGGTGTGGACTTAGGGACGTGTAAGACCTGATTCAGAGCGCCCCCTGGTGCCAGGGAAGTTTTGCTCAGAGTCACAGACTCGGGCCCATGTGCACCTCTCCCATCACAGCATGAGCTTGTTGCTTGCGCAGCATAATTTAGGTTTAGTTTGCAAGATACACATGCTTTCTGTTACACGTGTGGTCGTACAAAGATAAAAATGTTCTTTGAAATTCAGCATCAAACGCAGCAACTGCTACATGGTGTGTGCGGGCGAGAGCACGAGCCCCGGGCAGGGGCGCAGCAACAGCGGGCTGGAGATCGGCTGCGTGGTGGACGCCGCCAGTGGGCTGCTCACCTTCACGGCCAACGGCAAGGAGCTGAGCACGTACTACCAGGTACCGGTCGGCCATGGGCGCCCACTTTTCTGGAGGGCGGCGTTGTTACCCATTTGGGGAAAACGCCTTTTGTCAGATCAAAAAATAAATTAGGAAAAAGCGAAAACAGAAATAGACCAATGAAGTGTTTTCACTTCTGTTTGAGCAATAGCTGTGCCTTGTGCCCCGCAAAGTAAAGAGTATGTTCCTCCATAAACGTTCATGTAGTAAAGGAAGGAAAGGCTCCTAATAATTGTTGGAAGACAGCGTCCCTGTGAGAGAAGGGACTAGTCTCTGGTTCCCTTTCGTAAAGTGTTCCTCAGGTGCTGTGAAGAAAGTGTCTTCTTTCTGTTCCTTCCTTCACTAGTGTTACTCAGTGCATTGGTATCTTTAAGGTGGAGCCGAGTACCAAGTTGTTTCCTGCGGTTTTTGCGCAAGCTACAAGTCCCAACGTCTTCCAGTTTGAGTTGGGAAGAATAAAGGTAAGAAGGACTCGCTCTTGGTATTTTACGTGGATTGTGTTCTGTCAGGGAATGACATTTACTTAAATGAACTCAGTATTTTATTAGTACTGCTACTAATCCTGTAAATCATTTTTGAAAAGAAAGTCAGCCATGTTTAAAAATTCTATGATCTATTTCCAGTCATTAGGAGAACACAATTAGAAATTCATTCTCTTCAGTCATCCTTAATATAATTGCCAGTAAAACTTGGCTTATCCAGAACAAAAATGCCCAATTACATACAGCTCGGTAATCACGGAACTGACATGCAAGCTAGTGGACGGGCTTACAGAGCTGATACGGGCTTCCTTGTGGTCGTGCGGGGCGCCGGCATGACAGCCTCTCTGGGAACATTGATGAGTGAACATGCACCAAGGTGCATGGGGTGGATCAGGGAAAACTACAGGAAGAGGAGACTTTTAGGTTGGCTCTTAACTGTTGAATAGGAGACCTCAGGGGACGTCGACTGGGAGGGGGCGAGAGAAAGCAGAGACACGTAGGCTGGAAAGCGCTGAGCTGAAGAATTCAGTGTGACTGTGACAGAGGACGCCTTCCAGCATGCCTGGAGATGCGGGTGCCTGGAAGTGGACCAAGCCCACCCTGAAAGGCCTTGGGTGCTGTGCTGCGAAGTCGGCTCCTGTCCTGCAGTGGGCCCCCCACTGGACATGTGGAGCAGGAGACGGGGCACAGTCCACTGTTGGTGGAGAACCTGTGGGTGCCAATGGAGGAGAAGCCTTGGTGCTCGCGGGACAGGGGCAGGCAGCAGCAGCTCGGCGTCAGCAGCTTGATGCTGTGGATGCGGGAGACGGTGCGCAGGAGTGGGGGTGGATGGAGGGCGTTGTAGAGGAGTAGTTAATAGAGTCTGACAGTGAGTTGAATTGAGATTTGTTGATGGCTTGGAGCCAGCAGTCCAGGCACTCAAGGAGAATGAAGACTCGAGGATTAATGTGTAATTGTAGTGTGTACGGGGGGGATGCTAATGCAGCCACAAGCAGAAGAGCAGGCTTGACGTTCAGGAAGTGGAATCAGGTGAATTCAGTTTGTATGAACGTGAGGAGGCCAGGTGCACATCAGGTGACTAGACTGGACAGTTTCCATGCTGCCTCGGTGACCGTGGACTTGTCCTTAAACCGTGCAAGCTTGGTTTCCGCCTTTGTAAGTGGGATGCTCGGCTGCCACAGAAAGGCCCATGCAGTGCAGACTAAAGGAATCGTGGCATTTGTTAATCAGGTGGGCATTAGGGAACTTTCCAGAAGCATTTCTGAAAAATAATGGAAAAAATCTATATTACAGTGAATTTCAGTTGAAAGCATGAGAAAGGAAGCAGCAAGTTTGCATGATATTTTTTTACATTTAACAGAAGTGGTGGTTTCTTGGAACGCTGATGTGTGCGTTGGTCTGTCCGTCATTTGCACTATCACGTGTGTTAGGTAGAGTGGATTGAACGTGTCCGAGACTGGACTGCTGCCCATCACTAGCCGCTCCTAACCTGGTCTCCCCCCACATTTCATAGCAGCTCTGGTTGCTTAGGCTCAACACCCGGGAGTCATCCTTGACTTTGCCCTTCACATTCTGTGTCCTGGTTCCTTGTAGCATATCCTCCACCTTTTGACCCTGGCTGACCCCCACCCTGTTCCCCATCACTGTCATCTCTCAGTCCGTTTCTCAAGTGGCTGCCTCATGGGGTTTCCATAATTCACCCTTGCCCATCTGTTTATCACTAAACGGTCTGAGCAACCATCACTGCTTTCAAGTGCAAATCAGATCAGATCCTTCCAGTGCTCAAAACCCTAGAATCCCTCTTTCCCTGCCGGTACAACTCAGGGGTCTGCTAATGGTTTCCTGGCCCAAAAAGACCTGAGCTCCACCCTCCTCCATACCACTACACTAGCCTCGAGCGCCTGCTCACACTTTCCAGGCACACTGCCTCCCCAGGGTCTTTGAACTGGCTACCTCCTCCCACTCCCCACGTGGAAATTTCTTCCCTGCATATCTATGGGGTTGTCCTCTGTGACAGAGGATGCCTTCCAGCATGGCTGGAAGGGAAGAACAGTTAAGGTTCTTCCCTTAACTGTCGCCTGCTCAGCGACACCCATTCTGACACCCTGTGTATCTCTGCCCTGCCTTCTCTTTCTCCCACCCTGCGGTTTTGTTCCGGTGTACTACACTAATTTACTTACCAGTTGTGCTTGTGTCTTCAGTGAGAAAACAGGAGCTGTGTGAGGGCATTTTGTCTGCACTGTTCTTGGTCCCTAAAACAGAGATGGGGCCGTCTGATGGGAGAGGGTGAGACTGAAGGCTGTGTGGGAAGATGAGATGGGTTCCACGTGGGCCAGGACAGGCAGGCAGGGTGGCGTCACGGTCACACGTGGATGCACAGGCCTTGGCAGAGTCCAGAGCTCTCTGTCCTTGAGACCAGACTGATGGGACTAGGGTGGCTGCAGATCCGTGCTGTGGAGGAAGGTGGGCGGCAGCATCGTGGTGGCTGAGGCCCGCTCAACTCTGCTTCCCCTGGGAGAATCAGCTCCCTGGGGGCGGGGGGCTGTGTCTGGCTCACCGCTGGTGACGGAAACCCAGCAAGTCTGATGGAGAGTCAGGGCGTGGGCTCAGGACCAGGTGGTGGGGACAGGACCAATGGAGAGAAAGCCAGGTGGGCGTGACCTCGGTGTCGGGAAGTTTGGCACTGCCAGCAGCCAGGAGAGCCAATCTGAAGGGCGTGGGGACACTTGGCTGCACCTGCCTTCTCCGTGGGCCAGTGCGGCTGTGGCAGCCGCCTGCGCTGAACTGCTGGGCATGTCCACCCCTAATAGCGCCTCCTTGCTAGAGCTTCAGCCCAACTTCTGGTGTTTCTTGCACTGTGGCCAACATGTAGCAGACCTTATCCCTGTGACCTGTCACACAGGGCTCCCATCACGGGTACTGCAGGGAGTGTCATAGCTGGCCTTCTCTGCTTCCTGTCCTAGAACGTGATGCCTCTGTCCGCGGGCCTCTTCAAGAGCGAGCACCGAAACCCTGTGCCTCAGTGCCCCCCGCGGCTGCACGTGCAGTTCCTGTCGCACGTGCTGTGGAGCAGGATGCCCAACCAGTTCCTGAAGGTGGACGTCTCCCGGGTCGGCGAGCGCCAGGGCTGGCTGGTGCAGTGCGCGGACCCCCTGCAGTTCATGTCCCTGCACATCCCCGAGGAGAACAGGTTCGCTCTGCGCCTGTGCCTGCGCTGTCCTAGGGGCTCCAGGGGGGCACCGGGGCACAAACGGAGATTTAAAAACACTTGTTTCTGGTGTCCGACAGAGACACTGTTTTACATATTCCAAGTTCAGATCCCGAGACAAAACGATTATGCTGCTGTTGGGGGGCGGTGAGGTGGGGCGCTGTTTCTTCCCACTCTTCTCGCTTTTCTTACGGTGACAGCAATGAAATCTCAGGCAGGCTCCCCTGTGGTCCGGCTCCCGACTCTATGAGTGACACGGCGTCCTAAAGTTGCAAGGTGTTGGAGACAGAGTCACAGAAATCAGTTTAACCCTCCGTTTGACAGGCACGAAAAACTCAAGAGTAAGTGACACGCACGAAAGAAAGCTGAAAAAATGCTGAAAGCCTTGGAAACAGTGGACCTGCGTTCCAGGTGGTGACCGAGGTAGCACGGAGTGTGGTCCGCACTCACAGGTGGCTTCGTGCACCTCAGTTTTTCCACATTGTGGCCGATGAGGTTGTGAGGTCTTTGCTTCAGCAGCCTCATGATCCAGAAGGAGCTGTTTCTAAGTTTTGGACCAAAATTGGCCTCCAAAAATATCATCAAAAAGTGTGGTCACAGAGTGAGAACATCATGAAAAATGCAAAGACACACATTTGCTGTTCTTGTATTTGACGTCTTTAACCCTAGAATGGTGCAGGAGATAGGCCCACTTTTATATATTTAGACAGGCTTGGCACTTCAAAGAAACTCGAATAGCTTTAAAATTTAGCATGTGCCTTGGAAAACAGCTTGTGAGTTCCTCAGAAAATTAAATACAGACTTGCCGTATGACCCATCCACTCCACTGCTCGTAAGTGCACACCCAGGAGAAATGAAAATATGGCCTCAGAAGGCTGTACATTGATGTTCATGGCAGCACTATTCATAGCAGCCAGAAAGTGGGGCTCTCCCCAATGACCAGCAACGAGGCATGGATACGGACGGGGCAGCCTCTCCGTAGGGCGTTACTCGGCAATAACAAGAACAAAGTACCGATATAATCTGTGAAAGAGGTGAACCTTAAAATATTACATTTGAATGTTTTATGTTAACTATTAGAGAGGTTACTATGAGGGAAGACAAACTAAATCAGTCGAGGTGTGTGCCTTGGCTC
Source organism: Carollia perspicillata (assembly GCA_004027735.1). Taxonomy (NCBI): domain Eukaryota; kingdom Metazoa; phylum Chordata; class Mammalia; order Chiroptera; family Phyllostomidae; genus Carollia; species Carollia perspicillata. The sequence goes on from PVKM010017327.1 coordinate 13,474, forward strand.
GCCCTGATGTGAATGTGAAATTATGAGATGTAGTCTACAGACCCTTCAGAATCCTCTCCTTCATTGTGCAAACCTGCACTAGTGCCTATGGGGTCCCTGGCCCTGGATACAAAGTGGGGAAAGCAGCAGACCTGGCCCCTCCCTTACAAGGGTGGTCTGGAAGGGGGAGAGGTGTTTGAAGGGAACCATCGAGTGAGTAATGGGCGGGGGTGGGGTGGGGTGGCAGCAACAGTGGAGAGTGGAGTCTGTCCGTGTTTCTGACATTGTGTGAGGGGTGCACTGTGTTCATTTTTTCTTCTTGTTCAAGTGCAGTTGTCTCCAGTTTCACCCCACTGCATGCACTATGTTCTTTAGTATGCACCTGGAGTGCAGGTAGTCTGTGTGGCTGCAGCGCACACATTTATGCATTTGACCTTCCTTCTGGCTGCAAGGCAGGGGATCATCTTCCCAGGGGGTTGAAGCCCAGCCGAGACCTGGGGGTCGCTGTCCACCACACTTTGAGGGAGGGGCTGCTCAGTTATACCTTCCCAAGAATCGGGTGCAGGCAGTGGGGGCCCACGGTTGCGTGGTGGGTAATCGTTTGCTTTGAGACTATAGTGCAGGGCGCTTCTGATTCTGAGAGGTGGGAGGTGGCGTCTGGACAGACTGCACCATTGAGCCTTGTGGCCTTGTCTTGTAATGACTGTGACCTGAAAAACCTCATACAGTGGCCAGGCATGGGCCGGGGGAAGGAGTGGCTGGGATGTGACAAAGCTGAGCAGCAGTTCGTGATGCCTCGGTCCCTACCGTGTCCTGGGTGGGGTTCTGGAAATATGTTAATGTTAATGCACAAATGTGTAACAGCCCTTTTCTGATGAACTTGTGTGACAGCCTCACCAAGGGCCCCTTTCCAAAGGAGCAGCAGCTTGTCTAAGGCAAGTATGTACTCTTAAAATAGCCTCCATTCACTAAGGAAAGACTTTAGGCATCTTCTGGCCTATTTTTGAGGTTTTATGTGTTGAAAGGGCATGGTTTGTGGTAGAAGCAAAATGACCTGGAGTAAGAGCCTGTGTAAACTCGGTTTCCCAGCAGAAACCGTCCTGAGTGGGAAGCGTCCCTGTTGTGTGTGTTTCCTGAGCCGCGAGCCACACACCCTGGTGGAGGGCAGGGGCCCTGTGTTCTGTGAGGGAGGTCAGCTGGAAGGGAGGTTATGTCCGGGAATCAGCCCGGCTGCCTGCTGTGACTGGTTAGTGGATGGCACTCAGGTCAGAGAAAAGGGCGCAGACTCTTGAATCTAAGGCAGAGTTTTCTGGCTTCTGGGAACCAGTCAGCCAGTTGGAAATGAGACTTGGGGTTTTTCAAGGAGTGCTCACGTTCTGAAAGGAGGGGGTCGCCAGGGTCAGACTGAGACCCAAGTGTCTGAGAGGTGCCGTGAACCTCAGGAGCGTGGACAACGAAGAGGGTGCAAGCGTGAGTGGGTAGAACTTTTCAGCATAAACTTCTCTGTGGAAGGACTCTTGTAAAATGCCTAGAACTGATCTTTAAACAATCTATGCTGCCATTTACACGGCACGGGAAAGGGTAGGGAGCAGGCGAAAGTGTGTGCTGGCGCGAGCTCCCGTCTCTCCTGTGACCGAGGGTGCCCTTCCCCCAGGTCCGTGGACATCCTGGAGCTGACGGAGCAGGAGGAGCTGCTGCGCTTCCACTCGCACACCCTGCGGCTCTACTCTGCCGTGTGCGCCCTGGGCAACCACCGCGTGGCCCATGCGCTCTGCAGCCACGTGGACGAGGCGCAGCTGCTCTACGCCATCCAGAGCAAGTACATGCCGGGCCTGCTGCGCACCGGCTACTACGACCTGCTCATCGACATCCACCTGAGCGCCTACGCCACTGCCCGGCTCATGATGAACAACGAGTTCATCGTGCCCATGACCGACGAGACCAAGAGCATCACGCTCTTTCCGGACGAGCACAAGGAGCATGGGCTGCCTGGCATCGGCCTCAGCACCTCGCTGCGGCCGCGCATGCGCTTCTCCTCGCCCAGCTTTGTTAGCCTCAACCACGACTGCTACCAGGACAGTCCTGAGTTCCCCCTGGACACACTCAAGGCCAAGACCATGCAGATGCTGACTGAGGCTGTGCGGGAGGGCGGACTGAGGGCGAGGGACCCTGTAGGGGGCACCACCGAGTTCCTCTTCGTGCCGCTCATCAAGCTCTTCTACACGCTGCTCACCATGGGTGTCTTCCAAGGCGAGGACCTGAAGCACATCCTGCAGCTGATTGAGCCCCGGGTGTTCACAGAGGCCGCCCTGGAGGGGCAGCAGCAGGCACCGCCCTTGGAGCCCTGCACCGATAACGCCAGGCCCGAGGGCGCACGTGGGGACGCAGCAGAGGGGCTGCTGCAGATGAAGCTTCCTGAGCCAGTGAAGCTGCAGGTGAGTAGGGGAGAGGACTGCGGGTGAGCCAGGGAAGGAGGGGTGGGGAGCTCAGGATTGTGGGGAGACCCAGGCACTGAGACCCACCTTGTGTGTGTGTGTGTGTTCCTGTATAGTCTGGAAAACTGACGTCCAGTTGTGTTTTGGGACCCATAAATCTAATTTTCCTATATTTGGAATGGATTTAATGGACTTTCCAATTGAGTCAATTGACAGTGGCTAATAAAAGATAAATTTAGTATTTCTATCAAGGTGGTTTTCTTGGCAAAGCACACATCTGTGTGCTATCCATGTTTGAAAGTCGGGCCTGTCAATGTGTGTGCATGCATGTGTATGTGTGTTTGTGTGCATGCATGCGTTTACATGTCTGTATGTGCACCCGTGTATAGAGTTGCATGTGGATATTGGGGACCGCTCTGTGTGGTTTCGGAGATTATAGCCCCGCGAGAACAAACTCGGAAAGGGACTGAAAAGTCTCCCTGGAAAAACAGGTCGTAATGCAGGTGGCAGGCATGACTGGATTCTAACACTGAGGGTCCCATGGGAATCAGGCCTGAAATGTACGTTTTTGTTCTCTGAAGCCGACTCTGCTCAGCTGTAAGCCCTGTCAGTGTAACCCAGATGCTTGAGCTCAAGACATAAGGAGTGAAACCCCCTGTTCCATGACATAGGCCTTTACAGCCATCTGGTGCCTGCATGGCTCGCAGACCCTGACCTGAAAAGATTTCTGTGTTTCTTTAATTGTTATCTATAGGTAGTGTTAGTTTTTTTATAACTATGGCCTGTTGGACATTGATTGATAAGCTATGCATGTGCTGTATCCCCCGCACGTCCTAACCCCAATAAAAGCCCTGTCGGAGAAAGGCAGGGGGCATTCTCCACTAGAAGGAATCGCCACCCTCTTCCCACCACAGCAACAAGACTGCGACCAGGAGGACTCCTTATTTCCATCTGCGGAGGCCCCGGGGGACCTCTCTAGCTGAAGTTCCCCTCATATATATTTGCATGTGTGTATAGTCGTGCATATGTATGCATATGTATATTTGTGCATGTCCATTTGTGTGTATGTATAATTGTGTGTATAGTTGTGCGTATGGGTGCATATGCACATTTCTGTGTGTAGAGTTGTATATGGGTATATATATGCATATTTGTGTGTAGTGTATGTATAGGTGTGTGTGACTGTGGATATATGTGTGTATATGAGTGTATGTATGTTTCTGCGTGTGTACAGTTGTGTGTATGTCAGTGTGTGTGTCTGTCTGAGAGCCAAGGGCACAGGCTTCTGTCTGCCAGCTCTTCTTCTCCCTCTGGGTCCTTTGCCATTCCCTGTGTCTTTCCTTTTGTTTCTGCATCTCGCCTCATTTGTTGGAATGCCTGAAATTCGGGGGTTTTATACCCTCTCCTACTCTGCCTACACGCTCGCCAACCTCAGGGCACATGTCCCACAGCCAGATGTCGCTTTCTGCGTGTGTTCCTGAGGAGGAGTCGCAGGATGGCCTGTTTTTGTGCTCATGATGTCTGAGGACCTTTCTTCAGCCGTTTCGGTCTGTTGGGCTATACCTGGGTGTGTGCATTGTTGGCAGACTGCTTTCCCCTCCAGTCTGCTGGCAGGTCTTTCTCTGAGCCGGGTGCTAGTGTTGGGGTGGCACGGGGCGCCCTGCCTTCCAGCAGCGTGGAGTCCTAGAGTGGAGTTCCAGAGTGGAGTCCTGGAAGGCTGTAGACAGTCTGGGGAGCTTCTCCCTGAGGTCAGACCAATGAGTGTGTGTGGACAGGTGGACAAGGAGCAGGAGGATTCTGGGACCCTGCACACAGGATCCATGGCTCCGCAGGCTCTGAAGCAGGAAGCGTCCATGCGGCTGCAGCCAGTGAGCCCAGGGGAGGGAGTGAGATGGGCAAAGGGCAGGACACACAGACGGGAGCTGTTGGCTGCTGCCAGCCATATGATGGATTACGAATTTTAGCCTAAGTGCGAGTAAAACCAATGAAGAGTTTTAGCAAGAAAATTTTATCCTGAAATCATAGTGTAGCTGCTGTGGGTAAAACAGGTGTGAGGGAGAGACAGGCTGGTTGGGGCAGACGGGGCCAGGAGGCTGTCACGTGGGCCCAGAACGAGGGGTGCGCTCTCACTAGGGTGGGGTAAATGATAGGGGCAGACACTGGGGCTACTTTAGAGCTGCCATCGACAGAAATGGCTCTCTTGTGGAAGGTGACTCCCAGGTTTTTTTATTGAATCACAATTGGTATCACTGTATTTAAATGTTTCCTTAAACTAGGGCATAGTGTCTCTGGGTAGGCATGTTTGTAAAGACTTAATGGTACAGTAAAAAACCCTTTCTGCTTCCCGTACAGAATATCCAGTTAGCCATTTAGTGACTATGTGATAAAACCACTTGGTTAACTTATGTGCAAAGTCTGGAGGTAGATGGTTCTAGAACTGCTGGAACTCAGTGGTGCCACTCAAAACCCAGAACTTAGTGTCCGCCTGTGAGCCTTGGTCTGTGGTCTCCACCCTGAGGGGTCAGCTGTGGGTAAGACAGGTGTGAGGGAGCACGCCGTGGCCCAGAACTCCCATTTGACAGGAGAGTACCCCGGTCCATTGCTCCGATGGCAGTTCTCTCCCGGAAGACCCTCAGCACACTTCTTACATGCCTCATTGGCCGTTGCACCGGTGGCTGCAGAGGGACAGGACTGGGAGTTTCCACCAAAGGGACAGGCCTCTGCCATTTTGGCTTTGGCAAATTCCGTCTTGTCCCTGGGACCTGCTGCACACACCCAGGGTGCTGTTCACAGAGGAGCAGAGTCGTCAGCCAGGCATCTCTGCCCTGATTTTGACTTGATGTCCGTGAACTGTTTCAAGATTCAGATTTGACGTCTTCTCAATTTCTTCTTAGATGTGCCTGCTTCTTCAGTACCTCTGTGACTGCCAGGTCCGACACCGGATAGAAGCCATCGTGGCCTTTTCAGATGACTTTGTTGCCAAGCTGCAAGACAACCAGCGCTTCCGCTACAATGAGGTCATGCAGGCCTTGAACATGTCGGCCGCGCTCACAGCCAGGAAGACAAAGGAGTTCAGGTCCCCACCTCAAGAACAGGTAGGAGGATGAGTGGAGAGTCCCTCCTTTTTACTCAGGGTGTCAGCTCATTCAGGAGTCACTTGGTACAAAATTATATCGTATGTCACAAGGGTGTTTTTTCCTATTAAACCGGTCAAGGCGGTGTAGTCAGTACTTGCAGGTTCACCAATGAATCCACTTGGTTAGTTTAAACAAGTAAGAGACTGACTGAAAGTGGTGAGGTGTCTGATGGCCTCATGGAGGAGGCCTGTGTGCTGTGTCCTGACCTCAGGCAAACCGGGACTTCGCAACCACAGGTGGGTAGTCACCACGGACCCAGGCCTACCTGCTGACAGGGGCCCTGGACTGCTAGGGTGCTTTTGTATTCTAAATTCTTATTTATTTACTTGCTTTTCATTGACAGTTGGCGTTCAGTATTATATTATGTTAGTGTCAGATGTGAAGCATAGTGGTCAGACATTTATGTAATTCACAAAGGAGACACCTCCTATCCAGTCTGTCCCAAGAAGACCCAAACGTTACCACCTCCGCTCCTATGGATGATTGGTCCTGTTTGTGGTTTTTCCTCTCATTTAGCTCCAAGCCCCGGTCTCCCCAGGGTGCTGCAGAACCACAGACGTGTGCTGGCACCAAAGAGTGAGCGCGTCTGGGGACATGAGTTTTCTGGAATTCTCCTCAGGAGGGGAATCCTAGTGTGAGAAGTTAGATGTCGACTTTGGTATCTTACTCTTACCATTTCCCTCCAGATTCAAGATGAAGGGGTTTAGGGACTTGCTGCAGAATTTACTATTTCTCAGCAGAATATAATTTCTTCGGGGGAATGGACAAAGAACATGGTTCATTGCTGCAAACATCATTTACTGAGCAGAGGACACGTCCAGCTGCTCCCGAGTACGCTCCGTTTACCAAGCTGTCGTTGGGGACTTCTGCCTCTGGAAAGGTGGGGCGGATGTGCTCTGCCTGCTAAGTACAGCTGTCACCCTGGGAATTGCAGAGAACACACCGGGACTCTGAATGACAGAGAGAAGGGAGGGTGCTGGCTACAGAACTCAGAACCCGAGGAGCAACCTGCTGATGAGCGCCCGTCCCACACTTGGAGTTGAAGAGGCCAGCCACCCAGAGTGTCCTGAATGCCAGAATGCCCACAGCCATAGACAAAGAAAGCCCCATGAAAACCTTCTATGTCGGGCCAGACCAGGAAAACTTTTTCTAGGAAGACAGAAAACTTTTGGGAATTAACCACATGATTCAGCCAAACCTCACAGCAAACACTGGAGCCTGACCCCCACCCAGGCAGCAGTGGTGAGTGAGGAGCCAGCTGTCCCTTCTCATCAGCTGTGACAAGGCGCTTCAGCTGGGAGCTGAGATTTCACCCCAAGGCTCCCACAGTGTGAGCAGAGGCCAGGGAGGGAGAGGTGCCAGCCAGGCGAGTGGGGCACTGGGTCACCCAGCCTCCCCTTCCTTCACAGGTCCAGGAAGCCAAGTGGGGAAATGGGCTTTCACTCCCACCGAGCAGCGGCAAAGCTCCCAAAGCTATTCTCGTGCGAGATAGTCTCAGGTGAAGCGCGAAGTTTAACTAAGACCCGAAGTCCCGTAACAATACCAAAACGTCCAGGTTTCAATAGAAAAATCTCTCATACCAAGAACCAGAAAAGATGGGAAGAAAAACTATAATAGACACCAGCTCCTAGATGACCAAGATATTAAAATGATCTCACCAAGCATTTAAAGCAGCCATCATAAATTGCTTCAAAATGGAAGAAAGAAAGTCCCAGCAAATAAATAGAAGATATAAAGAACCAAATGGAAAGTTTAGGAATGAAAATAATTAGAGCTTAAAAAACCTCCATAGATGGACCTCACAGCAAAAGCAGGGCAGAGGAAAGAGTCACTGAACTGAAGAGAGAACCAAAGAAATTACCCAACTGGAAAAGGAGAAAGCAGACTGGCAAAGATGAGAAGGAGCCTCAGGGAACAGTACAAATATAACAGAAGGATCTGAAGTCCAAGGGTTAGGAGAAAAGGGTGAACTGAAAAAATGTTTGAAAAACTAATGGTTGAAAACTTTTCAAATTTGACAAAATATATAAAGAAAGAGATCCAAGAAGCTGAGTAAACCCCAAACAGGATACCCAAAGAAATCTAAACCAAGGCATACCAGAGTGAGACTTCCGAAAACTAAAGACAAATAAAATAATCTTGAAAGTAGTGAGAAAGAAATCGAAACCAGAAAAGCTAGTGTTCGTGCTGCCTGTCACATACCAGACCCAGTAAGCAGAGATGGGGACTGAATCTTGATGGGTTCTTTATTCAGATGGCTGGTGATCTGAGAAGACGGCAGATTTGTACCCTAATGTCTTACATTTTCTTACAAGCTGGCTGTTTTATAACAGAACAAAGTGCGGTGAGGGGTTTTGAAATTCAAGGAAAATTAGGTTATAAAAGCCTACAGCATTCTCACCCTGAGTGGTTAGCTGTCCCTGGGCAGGTGGACAGTCATCTGTCTCTCCCTGGAACACAGTGGCTCGGATGTCTCCAGCTGTGCCCCAGGAGGGAAAGGTGAGCAGTACCTGCAGCTCCTGAAACAACAGCTTTAACATATGTGTTACTGACTGGGCTTGTCAACTGTTCACTAACATTTTCCAACTCTTGAGTCAACTATCAAAATGACACCTTTAGGGGAAAAGCAATTTGAGTGATTGTATTTCTGCTTAGAAAACATGGAGGCCAGAAGGAAGAGGTACATTTGTCAAGAGCTGAAAGAAAAAAAAACCTATCAACCCAAACTTCTGTGTTCAGAGAAATCCCCTTCAGGAAGGAGGGGGAAATCCAGACCTCCTCAGATGGATGAGCACTCTGAGGATTTGACTGCACCGGACCCACCCTGAAAGAATGTCTAAAGGGTGTTCTTTAAACAGAACAAATCTGACAAGAGCATACAATTTGGACAGTCAGGAAGGAGAAAAAGAGCAACAGTGTTAAGATACGGGTAAATATAATGCACTTTCCTTCCCTGAGTTCTCTAAACAAACACCCGTGTGTAAGCGGACCTGTGCAGTTCACACCCGTGTGGTCCTGCGGTCCCTGTGCTGTCAGTCCACAGCTGGGAGCCCACGTGTGCGGAGGGCTGACTTAGGTTACACACAGGCTTTCAACTGCACAGGGGGTTGGCACCCTGGACCCCCATGGCATTCAAGGGCCAGTTATTTAGGGAACATTTCAGTCAATTATATTTTAAATGAGGGAAATAGGGAACATAAAGGGGACACATTTCTACACTTCACCTAACTGGTGAAATGTTGACAACAGAGACTGTGATAAATTACGTATATATAATATGATACCCAGAGCCCTTGCTAAATTTTACAAAGAAACACGTGAAAAATACCATGGATAATTCAAAATGGTATCCTAAAATTTGTCACAGAACCCACAGAAAATTGGGAAAAAATAAATTAGAACACACATACAAAAGGTAAAGTAGCAGACCTCAGGTATCAGATATTAATAAAGTCAGGAATATAAATAATCAAGTATACCAATTAAAAGAGATTGGCAGAGTGGATTTTATAAGCCTGACCTAACTTTCATATTGTCTACAAGAAACTCACTTCAAATATAATGATGTAGATAGGTTGAAAGTAAAAGGATGAAGAAAGATAATAGCATGAAAAATTGATCAAAAGAAAGTAAGATTAGCTGTAGCAGAGCAAAGGAAATGACCAGAGACAGACACAACAGTACCTGTTGGTAATGTGCACTCACAACAGAGCTGCACAGTATGTGAGGTCAGCACAGAACTGAAGGGAGAAACTGACAAACACACGGCTGGGGACTGCACCACCTCTCTCACGATAATTGATAAAACTAGACGGAAATAAGCAAAAACATGGAGAATGCAGCACTGTCATCAGCTGACAGGAGTTTTGGATATTGTGGAATACTCTGCCCAACAACAGAATGCACATTTTTTCAATCACCCATGAAACACCCACAGAGGTGAACCTTTATAGCCTTTATATCTAAGGCTATAAAATGACCACAACAAATTAAAAATAATGGGATCTTTTTCATACAGAATGTTGTTTCTTCTACAGTGACATTGTTACAGAATGGACACAGGGGCTGTGGGGTCCCTGTGTCACTGTGGATTCTTTGTGCCAGGGAATTGGAACTGTGGCTCTCAGTGCCAGAGTCTGGTGAAAATGAAAGGAACTATTTATTCAAAAGTTATACACCTTTAACAGGAACTTAAGCAACTAAACAAACAAGCAAGCAAAATATAACCAAAGACATTGAAATAGAAAAGGGGATGACAGTATCCAGAGGGGAGAGGGGAGGGAATTTCAGGGGAAAAAGGGAAGGGATAACAGGAACAAGTATAAAGGACACATGGACAAAAACTAAGGGGGGTGGAAATGGGAGGGAGGTGGGGAGTACTGGGGGGGTGGACTGGGATGGGAGTAAAAGACAGAAAACTGTACTTGAATAAAAATTAAAATTAAAAAAAATAAAAAGTTATACAGACTTAGAGTAATGACTTAATGTCTTCATTAAAGTCCCAAAGTCCCTTAACACACCTACAAACATGCAGAGTCCTTCTTTACCTGCTTTGCCCAGTCAGGGGTTCTGTATCTCAGGACAAGAAACGGAAGTCTGTGTCTTGGCTAATTCCCGGTTCTTCCCAGTAATCTGTGCTCGCAGGCAGGCCGCCCTGGGTTCCCAGCTGTGTCACTGGGATCTCCAGTTCTTATTCCAAACCCACGTGGCACCTTCTCATGGCCCACCAGCAAGGGTCCTTTTACCACTTTCCTTCCTGCAGTGTCTCTCCTGCATTCTTCCAGACTGCTAAGAGAGCTCTGCATGGCTGCTCCATCTTGCTTTCCTGCTTCCTAAGCTGAGCGCTTAAGGGAGCCCCCTTACCACCCCCAAAACTGTGTGTTTCCAACCTGTATGGCTGCTGCCCTCAGTTTAAATCCTGGTGCAAATCTGCCTCTGCAGCCCCATTTCCAACTCTTCCCACAATTGGCTACACCTGCCAGCATTCCCGTATTTTTTTTTTTTTCAGCCTTTCTAGGCTGCCATAGTAAGTCTGAGCAGGGATGGCCCCGTGGCATGGAGCGAGCCATCTCCAAGCTCTCATGCAGACGCTGTAACCAGGGGGAGCTGCCTGCCAGTTACAGCATGGACTGAAGTCACCCCCATCTCCCCGGCTCTAAGCATGGTCGTAGTTTCTTAACCTATCCGTGCAATTAGCCAGCTGTTATAGATATGTAAGATAACCGTTTTTGCATATTGGATATGAAGCTGGCCCACTTTCGATATACAAAATAACCCTCAATGGCTCTATTCCATGTGTTCCATCTCCCAGTGCAGACTTGTGGGTTTGGGGATAGCCTATATTTTTATATTTCCTGGATACTCAGAGTTGTGGACCCCATTACGAATCCCTCTTTGGGGGGCTTGGCTATACCCCATTACAAAATCAAATTAGAAATCAGTAACAGAGATAGCAGGAACAATCTTCAAAAACTTGTAAACTAAAGAATATATTTCTCCAATTTCCATAGTTCAAGGGGGAAATTTAAAACTACAGTGAACTAAAAGATAAAGAAAATGTCATATAACAGAATTTGTGGAAATAACTAAAGCAGTGCTGAAAGGGAAATATATTTCAAAAGAGAAAAACATTCAAACGTATAACTGAAGCTACCATCACAAGATTTTAGGAGAGCAAAATAAACCAAAGCAACCATAAGGAAGGCAGTAGGAGAGATAAGAGCAGAAATCAATGAAACTCAAAACTGGACAATTGAAAAAAATCAGTAAATCCCAAAGCTGGTTATTAAAAATGTTATGAAAAATCAACAAATTTCTAAGGAGACCGACAAAGGAAAAAAGAGAGAAAACACGAATAACCTGTATCAGGAATGAGCCATCACTGTAGACCCCGAAGATATCTGGAAGTGGTATGGTTCCATTTTTGTAACATTCTTGACAAGGCAACAAAATAGAAATGGAGAGCAGACTGTGGTTGGCAGGAATCTGGCGAGGAGCAGGTGGGGGGGACTTGGGAGTGGCTGTGACAGGGTAGCAGGAGGGACCCCGGAGGGGTGGACCTGTTCTGTGTTTTGTTTCTGTCGCTGCAGTACCTTGTTTGTGACACTGGATTACTGTTCCGCAAGGTGCGGCCGGTGGGGCGCGCTGGGCAGGCGGTGCATGGGGCCTCTTCGTGTTGTTCTTACGATGCCATTGGAACCTACAGTTATCTCGGAATTCAAGTTTTTGAAAATTCACATTAAAAAACTCTAAAAAGTAAACCGACAATTGTTCCCCAAAGGAAAATCACAGAATAGCAACAGACCTTTATTTTCTTCATTCATAAAGTTAATATTGCATCTAAAATTTTAAAAAATGGAAGAAAGTGCGTTACAGTTTGTTTTATTGAATTATGAACAAATGCATAGTTATCTGTTGTATCATTTTAGTTATGTTTAGATTTTTTCTTCTTTACTATTGTCTCTTTTTCAAAAAAAGTTCTTGTAAATACTCAATAAAATATAGAAGTTAGGTAGAGAATTGGAAATCTAGGTGAAGCCAAATAAAATATTTTAAATAACATTTAGATGTTAGTTGATGTAGGAACTCTCAATATACAAGGGTTTAAGACATTGTGGAGTGACAAGAAGAAGCAAATTGTGTGACTGTTTTGCAGCACGTTAAGCTCTGAATGATTTGATTTATTTTATGGCATTTTTTGATCTGAGTGATAGATGACAGTTTTCCATCTGTTGGGGAACAATTTACAAATATGCTGAAACAGGTTTGAACGTCTTTGGTTTTTGCAGTTTTTGCTGGGTTGCTCCTGAGTCCACTTCTCTGTCATATGTGTCCTTCCTCTCCCTGGTTTGAAACTTTCAGATCAACATGCTTCTCAACTTCAAGGACGACAAAAACGAATGTCCGTGTCCCGCGGAAATCCGAGACCAGCTCCTGGACTTTCATGAAGACCTCATGGCACATTGCGGTGAGGCCTCTGTGACGCACAGCCCA
>PVKM010017328.1:0-26012 GCA_004027735.1 Carollia perspicillata
GAAGGACCTGGGATTCAAATCTTTGCTTTTGACTCCAAACTCTGTGTCCTTTCCACCCCCCCAACCCCCACTGCTTGGCTTTCCTATGTGGTGTTGATCTATAACAGTAATAACCTTTATGTTTCACTCCAAGTGGTTTCTTATCATTACTTTCTTCTCTTGACACATGTTCTGGCAGCATCTTTCCATAGAAACCCTTCATCCATGACAGACTTTGACAAGACTCCAGGGGCCCTCCAAGCCTCAGAGGAGAGCATTTGAGAGCTGCCTGGGCAGTGCGGGAGGTGGCTAAGCAAGCCAGAGTGGGCTGCTGGCGTGGCCTGCAGTCGCAGCATTGACGATCCCAGCCGAACAGACGTGCTCTCTGGAGAGGCCGGAATCCTGGGGCAGCAGCTACGTCTCCCAGGCAGTCAGGAAACTGCCCATCACTGCAGAGAGCGGGTCCTTGAAGAGTCGCTGACAGAGATGTCTCAAGATCTCACTCCCATGAGTGCTAGCAACTAATTACGGCAGGAAAATAAAAACAACTGGGCTTCTGCTTGAACATGACACTGAACATCTGGCGAGAGGTGCATTCTGCTAGGGGCTCTTCATGTTTCCCTCTGCAGGGGATATTTATACGTAGAAGACCTGGCCCCACCATCCTGGCCGATGGCCCTCACAGGGGTGTCCAACCCAGGATGGCTATGAATACAGCCCAACACAAAATCATAAATTTACTGAAAACTTTTTTTTTTGCTCATCAGTTTTTGTTAGTGTTTGTGTATTTAGTGTGTGGCCAAAGATAACTCTTCTTCCGGTGTGGCCCAGATACACCAAAAGGTTGGGCACCCCTGGTAGAGTCTGATATCCATGGTGACCATAGTTCATAGAGAAAGCCTTACCTGGTAAATACTTCATTTAAATGCAAAACACCCTACCATCCACTGACCTCTGTATCAACCAGGAAACCCGGGTTATGCAGCAGTAACAAACATTCCCAAAATATCAGTGGCTAGGCAACCTAGCTTTATTTATTGCTCTTTCTTGGAAAATAAGTCCAGCAAATTTATAGCTCCTCTCTTCCTTACTAATTTTTTTTTTTCATTGAGCATCTACAAAGCGGCAATCATAAGACTAGTACTTTACATATAATATCTGCTTGAATCTCACAGAACTCCATGAGGCTGGTGTTAATTCTCTCCTTTTTGCAAGTATGAAACTGCAGTACAAGTTCAGTGAGTAAGTGGTACCCTGGGTTTGGGATCCAAATGTTTCTAATGCTAAACCTGTGAATTTCAACTATTATGTTATGCTACTCTTTTAAAGATAATTCTCAAGGTTTGATTTTTTGAACTTTATTTTTATTGTCAATGCTGTATAGATGTCCCAAGTTCCACCCTCCCCCTTTGCCCACCCCCACCTAGTCCCTGTCTGCCTTTCCCTCTGGCTATTTTGAAATGTAAATTCACTACTGTTATCTTTCCAATATAGGGGAAGGGAAGATTCAGATATTATTATTCTGCTATACAGATTGGCAAACCAAGGCACGAGTGGCCATGTAACTTTATCTATCCTGGCCAATACATTTAGTGACAGAGTTGGAAGTAGAATCCTGAGCAGTGTTCTCACGTCAGAATTACCCTGCTGTAGCTTATGGAAATGCAGGTTCCTAGGCTTCCCCCAGTCGTCCCGGGGTGATTCCCATTCTGATGGTAAAAGACCTGTGTCTTCAGCTCTCCCAGTATTATTGGCACCAGGCCATGTGGTCAGTGAACGTGGAAAACTGTTGGGGAGGACACGGCTGATACTCTGCAACCCTGCTAATAATGCTTTTGCCCAGAGAGATTGTCTGAACTTGAAGGTTGACTTTTAGAACATTGTGGAATTGCAAATTAAACTCCAACTGTAGCCTTAGCTGCTTGAGGAAAAACTGTCACCGTCAATATTCAAGTCTAGGTTTCTGAGCAGACAATGAGTAATTTATGAGTAGTGCTAACTTTTGTAATATTATTACAGAGTCCACAGTCCCTGGTTACTTCTGTCTTTTAATTTTATGTCCTTTGAAACTGAGAGGGAAGTGGTGTGTTTATAACTTAAAAGAGCCACTCGGTTAGGCGGGGTAGGAGACTGAACAAAGTATTGAATTGGCAATTCAAAGGCACAAATACCTGCTGGATTATTTAAATCTTTCCTGTGGCAAATATGACAGTTTCAGCACTGTGGCAAAATTGCTTAAAAATAAAGATTACATACTTTGATTTTTTGCTCAAATGTCATTGGATGGTGGCAGGTTAGTTTACCAGAAGTTGATTTGATTGTCATTTTTACTTTCTAAGTCAGCGTTTCCAAATTGGCTTTCTATCCATTTTTAAGGGTTGGGGCACTTTTAGAACATGCAGGTCCTCTGGTTCCCCCGGGAATCTGTAGTTTAATCTATTACCTGGGTCATTTTTATGGGAGCAAATATGCCCTCAGCAGCAGCCCACCACCTACTTGTAAATTGATGACTCCCTGAAAGTCAACGACATCACCCTCGGAAGTATTGGAATGTTTCCTTGTAGGGTTGGGAGAGTGGCCTCATTCTGTCTGGTTTCACAACTAACTTTCCTTCATCAGAGCAAAGGTTACAGCTATTTATTTATTTAGCATTCCCAAAACTCTAATTTTGCTTTTCCAGGAGCGGTGACCCATTGTGACCTAACATGCACAACCCAGCAGTTTTTCTAAATTTCTAAACTATGCTACACTTCTGTTCACAGCAGACCAAATAGATTAGGAAGGAAAACTCTGGGGAATGAGACTTTCCTCAGAACGATATGTACCTCGCTGGGTGGCCCTAGTGAACGGAGTGGGCCTTCAGATGTGTGAACGTAATTCGTCCAACGATTTTCCTTTGCCCTTTTATCTCAGACTTAGTAGCAGCATCACCGCCTTCTGCTTTTTGATATTGTGTCATATTAGGGAGATGAGACAGACACAATTCATTGGGGGAACTCAAATGCTGCGCACACCCATAACTTCTCTAATTCTTTCCAGCATATCAGAGGACGCTCTTCCATCACTGGTTTCATGTTTTAAAAGCACAGGAAGTCGCTTCCTCAAACATGGCTTGATTGACATGACTTCATTTTCTTAAAAAGTCTGCAACACCGAAAATAGTAAAGAATTGTTGAAATGTTTTTATATTGACAACCTAGAGATTTTGTTAAGTAATACGATCTGTAACAAACAATAAAACTTAACACTGTATATAGCTATAGATATATAGATAGTGTTCTCTCCCCAAGTTAGAAATATGTTACAGTTCACAGGTTTATTTGGAAGTCAGATGCTTGGAATTTGAAAAATTGCCTTATTTCTGATATTGTTATTTATTATTACATTATAGTATGTGTACATTTTAAAATGATGACAAAGGTTACTATTTAAATTATATAATAATTTGTTTTTTGTTGTAACGTATCCTTACATTGTTTTATGATGTTACAAAGGTGACTAATGCCATGGTCAGCTCGTACAGCACTGGGTTCTTAGTTTGTTTCTGAAGGACTTTATCCTCGGCAACAACCTTCTCCCACTCACTCTGTGTCATTGCTGCCACTCAGTAGCACAGGTAAGCAATGAGCTGGACGTGTTTTGGTGGTCTCAATGAGCCACACAGCTAATAGCTATTACACGGTTATGAGCAAAAGCGTCCTGTGGCGAGAAGAGAGTGTGATGGCGTAGAAACTACTTCTTCCTCTGGAGGGGGCTTGGCAGAGGGCCAGCTCTGCAGGCTAAGGAAGCGCCCCCCATGGCCTGGCCCCGTCTCTGTTACGTGTAGATACTTAAAAACCCTGTTTGGTACACAGTAGAGACTCTGCATGGCTAATGATAATCACAATAAAAATCATACAAGCAAGAACAGCAACCACTACGTGTTTATTTTATTCAGAACTGTGCTAAGACTGAAGCTATTTTGCGTCACTAAGCAGCACAACAACTCGATGAGGAAACCGAGCCTTGGCGGGGTTGAGTGACTGGTTCAACGCTCAAGGGAGCGAAGGTCTTGAGAAAAGCCTGGACTTGATCAGCCCGCCTCAGTCGGAAAGCATGTTGCGTCTCCAGCATGCCCTCATACCTGCTCATGCTTCTGTTTAAGAAAAAAAATTATGCAAGTTATCCGCTTTGTACAAAAAATGATAAATAAAATGAGTATACAGGGGAAAATTATTCATAATCTTACCGAAGATAACTACTGTTAGGGCCTCCCTAACTCCCTCACCGAAATGCAGGACCTCTGCTTAGGGAGCCCGCAGTCATCAATTTGGCCTGATCCGACTTCGTGCTCCTGCCGCCATCATCCCACACACTCGGCATCCACTTCCTCACGTTTCCCGGGGCTTCTGCTTGTATAAATTAGAAAACTCAAGCAGATAGTTTGAAGTGTAGCATACCTCCTCATGACTCACATCTGGTGTCTCACTTTCAGGGACCTGCTGGGACTTGAGTCTACTGTGGTTATAGGTCTAGAGCGAAGGACGGTCGGTGGTGGGGTGGGTCCGGAGGGGACTTAACATCTTTCCTGCAACTGTCTCCGAGGAAGCCCTTGCTGATTCCCCGGGCAACGCAGGGGGCGGTGGAGAGGCCACTTCCCCTGGGGGTGGAGGTGCTGCCGAGGACAGAGAGCTCTCGATGGCGAAGGCATCGGAATTTAGGAGAAAACTTCTCCCAACTCTAAGATTATATAAAATTTCCCCTAAGTATCCTTCCAGTGATTTTTGGTTGCATTTTTGATATTAACATTTTTAATCCCTTTGGGGTTTATTTCGCTATGAGAACCAAGGCAAGAAACTCTCTACTTATTTTATAATTGTCAGAGCCCTTTCACATACACTAAGTCATTGTGCACTTGTGAAGTGGGTGAGAGATACATCATTTGGATTTTACACATACGAACACAGTCACTTGGAGACCGCAGGTGATTTGCCTGTGGTACCCCTTTACTGATAGCAGAATCGGGCCGGAATCTAGATCACGGCCATTTGCTCAGAATTCTTTACACCCCCCCGCATCTTGCTTCCCGGTTGGTATGAGTTACAGACAGTTCGCTTCTCTGTGGTGCTCTTATTAGTCGCTGGAAGTGAACTTGGCCATAATGTTTATTAAAACATTCCTGAATGCAGCTCATTATGTTACTATTGAGAACTGTGGCTTTTTGAGGCCCCTCGTCTGCCATTAACAGTGTGACCCCAGGCAAGTTTTCACACGTCTAAAAATAATGACAATTGTTGACATATACTGGCACTTCCCACGTGCCAAGTTCCATGTTGAGCTCTTCACTGGGGGCATCTCATTTAATCCCCACAAAAAACACCCGTTGACGAGACGCTGTCGTTGAAATGCGCGGAGTGGGGCATAGCCATCATTTTCTCACTCTTGGGTTTCTGACACTCCCCTTTACATCCCGATGCCGACTGAGGACCCTAGAGAGCTGTCGTTTACGATTGATATCTATTGACATTTACCGTGTTAAACACTGAAACCGAAAAAAATACCAGCTATTTGCCATTAAATAAAGAAAGAAGAACAACCCATTATTTGTCAACCTAAATATCATTTTTCCAGTAAAGAATGGCTGTATTTTTCCAAAAGTGGCCCCTTTTCCTCTGTAGTGTCTCTCCGATGACTGCCTGCATAGATGACTGCAGGCGTCCCTTGTCTCCTACATTAATCTGTGACAGTGTCACACATCACACCCTCTCTGGGAAACCACTAGTGGGACACCCGGGAAAGAACGAGACTAAGAAGAACAAATTATACCCTATGATTGTTCTGAAAGTCGTTTGACCTCTCAGAAACTCTGAAAGGTCTTGTTTTTGTTTCCCTGCAGAGAATCGTGGCGGCATAACAATGGCTCAGAGGGACAACGATGTGACCCTGAGCCGGATACCTGGTTCGAGTCCTCACTTCCCCATTTACTTGCCCTGTGATCTTGGGCGAGTTATTCCACACTTTTTACTATAGTTCTTCATCAGTAAAAATTGGGGTTATAGTAGTGAGGATTAAATCAACTAAAATATCCCAAACACATACAACAATGCCTGAAAAACATAAGCAATTTATATACAATGGTTGATATAATAATAATAATTATTATTATTATTTGAATAAAAAATTAAATATAACAATGTAAATAATAATAGTTTTTATTATTCATACATTCCCTTTCTACATTGAGAAATCTGAGGCTTACCGATTGGTCCCTGGACCAACATTTGGACTACATTTCTGTCAGTTTTTAGCTATGACATTTTTTAACCCTTGGGAGCCTTAGATTTCTCATCTGGGAGACGAGACAAACAAAGTAGGCACCCAGAGCAATGTGGTCAGCTTTAAATGAGACAGCACATGTCAAATCCATAGCACAGTGACTGCCATGGAGGAAACACTATGGGTGGTTACTACTGATTAACTATTACTATTAAATAGGACATTTTATGCATGTATAAGTATGTACATGCCCACACATACTCGGACTATCTCATGGCCCATGGGGACAAGCAAATAAACCATAGTATGGTCAAAAGAATCCGCTAAGTCAACTTAATTATATGTCTGGTCTACCAGGTTGTTGGTGTAGCTGGGATGCTTTGAAGTGAACAGCAGACCTTGCCTTTTGCTAACATTCAGAGGCGGGACCCTATCGATGCTTATCAAGTATCAGTCCCCTAACAACTGTAACTATTGAAGCATTAGTAGATCTCCATAAAAAACCTCTGTTTATTTTGTTTTTCTTGGGAGGCTCTGAACTGTTGCCTATTGACAGTCAAATCCGAAACCTCCACTCTGACACGGCTGGATGGCTGGCTGACTGGTCTTTTGAAAAGTTGGGTTTGGGATTAATTAGAAACTAAAGCAGCACATCATGTCACGTGTGAGGCTGGACGAGCTCCATCTGAACCCCCTTTCTGGTGATTAAGATGTGACCTGTAATCCCAGTGGGCTGAGTTTGGTTTGTTTGTTTT
Source organism: Carollia perspicillata (assembly GCA_004027735.1). Taxonomy (NCBI): domain Eukaryota; kingdom Metazoa; phylum Chordata; class Mammalia; order Chiroptera; family Phyllostomidae; genus Carollia; species Carollia perspicillata. The sequence continues at coordinate 6,990 of PVKM010017328.1, forward strand.
TGTCATAGATGTCACCTCAGGAAGGTTTTCTTCAGTGAATATTATTACGTACACATTTTAACTGTCATATTATAGTCTTCTAATAAGTTAAGGGAAATAAGCTGTGACTTTCTTGTTTTGTAGATAAAATAAAGGCTTTTTAAAAATATTAAGAATATTTTGGGTGACTCTAAGAAAAACACTCAGGTGATACACACACTTCTCTAAATATCCAGGGCTTTTAGATAAAATAAAAATAAGAAACTTTGTCAAAACATGGCTGTATTAGTTAGGGTTCCCTAGACAAACACCCAGCAGGGCGTTAATATGTGTGTAAGAAATTGGTTTGGGCAACATGGAGGCCAGCGAGGACAAAACCTATGGGGTGGACGGGCAGGCTGAAGACCCAGGGAAGAGCTGGTGTCGCAGCTCGACTCGTATGCAGTGTGCTGGCACAGTTCCTTCTTCTCTGGGAAGTAGGTCTTTTTCTTAAGGCCTTCAACTGATTGGGCGAGGCTCAACCATGTTGTGGAGAGTAATCTGCTTTACTTAAAGTCCACTGATTTAAATGTTAATCCCACCTAAAAACTACCTTCGCAGGGACATGGGGACTGGTGTTTAACTCAAACTCTGAGTGCTGTGGACTAGCCAAGTTGACACATAAAATTAACATTACAATGGCCAATTTCACCAGAGGAAATACGATGCAGAAGTGTGTACATACCAGAATCACAGAGAATGCTGACAGCTGCGACAGAGGAGCCACCTGGTGGACAGCACTGCACTTGGCCATGACATGGGCTATGCAAGGACAGAGGAAGAAGTTTTCTGATTTTATTTTTGTTTTGTTTTGTTACGATTACCTTCAAATCTATTTTGCACTTACTATTTTTATAACTTAATCGAGGTTAGTTTATATATAAAAACTGCACATATTTAATGTATACAATTTGATGAGTTTGAACAAATGCATACACCCACGACACCATGACCACATCATGGTAAGAAACATATCTATCTATCACCTTTGAAAGTTTTCTCACGCCCCTCCAATCTTTTTGTGTGATAAGAACACTTAACATGTTCCAATTTTTCCATATCCTCACCAATACTTGTTATCTTTTTTTTTAAAATAGCAATTCCAACAGGTGTGAGGTAATACCTCATTGTGATTTTGATGTGAATTGCAGTGGTGATTAGTGATGTGGAGCACCTTTGCATATTGGCCATTTGTATATATTTGCCACACTGTATGTATTTGTATATAAATGTTGGCCATTGGTATATATTTGGAGAAATGTCTACTCAGGTATATTGCTCATCTTAACATTAGGTTATGAGGTTTTTTCTTTTTTGCTATTGAGTTGTAGGAGTTGCTTATATGTTTTGGATATTAACCACTTATCACATGTATGGTTTGCAAATATTTTCTCCCATTCTACGGGTTGCCTTTCTACTTTGTTAAATGTTTCCTTTGCTTTGCAGAACTTGAAGTCTGATGTAGTCCCACTCATCCATTTTTGCTATTGTTGCCTGAGCTTTCAGGATTATACCCAACAAATCATTGCCAAGACCAATGTCAAGGAGAATTTCCTCTATGTTTTTCTCGTAGGAATTACAGTTTCAGGCCTTGAGTTTAAATTATTAATCCATTTGGAGTTCATTTTTGTGTAGGTATAAGGGTCTAAATGCATCTGGATATCTAGTTTCCCAACGCCATTTGTTGAAAAGACTATCCTGTCCCCACTGTGCATTCTTGGCACCCTCATAGAAGATGAGTTGACAGTTTGTGTGTGGGTTTATTCCTGGGCTTTCTATTCTGCTCTATTTTATTTGTCCATGTCTGTCTTTCTGCCAGTACCACACAGTTTCACTTACTCTACAGATTCAGTGACATCCCTATCAAACTCCCAGTGATGTTTTCATATAGGAACTGAAAAAAAAATCCTGAAAGTCATATAGAACTTCAAAAACTCTACAAACCGGTCTGGAGAAAGAAGAACAACGTGTTTTGAGTGGGAGTGGGTTTAGTACTGAAACCAGAGCACACGCAGAAAGCTGGGATGGGCACAGTGTGTGGAAAGGAAACTTTTAAAAAAACCCAACCACCTATTGACTCTGGAAGGCAGCGAGGAAGCTTATCTCAGGTACGGATCAGTGTAGGCAAAAAAACTGAGTCTCTGCTGAAAAATCAAAACTATATTCTCATACGTTTGGAGTCTGAATTTTAATTACCTTTGTGTCGAGGAAATTTCAGGATAAAATTTACATAAAAATGAGACTTAGAGCTGAGATTCTCCAGGGACATGTGGTAGAAATAAGACTAAAACCTCTCCAGAGGTCAGATTTCCATAACTCTGACAGGACATTAAAAAAAGTGTCATAAAAGTGAGGTCAAGTAAAAAAATGACAAACACATAAAAACACTCCATTGTTTTTTATCAGGTGATAAAAAAGGAGAGAATTGTTCTCTCCAGGAACAGAAAAGACTATGAAATAAGAAAGTTTATAAAGCATCTTTAAAATGATTTAAAGGGAGAAATAAAGTATAAAATGCATATGGAGATAAAGCAATACACTATAAAATAGCTAAGTTTTTAAAAACAAATGCAAAGACAACTTACAGAACAAAAACATACAGATATTAAAATGAAAAGCTCAGAGGGCAGATTAAATGATAGAGTAGCAACAATTCAAAAAATGTAGTGAATTAGAATCAGAGCTGAGACATTACCAATAAAAATAATAATAATAAAGATGCTAACATCGACTGGCCTATACTCTGTGTCAGTCACTACAACTGCTTTAACGTTTTCATTTGTTTGACCTTCACACAACCTCTAAGGACCAAGCAGCACCGAATCCAGGTGGAGAGCAGATGAAATGGTTCCAGCTTAATTTGAAATACATGAATAGAAATTTGGGATGTATTATGGTCCTAACGGTACAATTATAGTCTACAAATTATCATTAAAAACTGTGTCTCAGAAAGCTTTATACCTGAACTACTTAATTCAGTGTGTTTAATCTTTAGTATCAAAAGAAGGAAAGGAATATGTAGAAAAGAAATCCTAAATAATTTAAAGACACCATTAAGAGTCAGAACCCTAGGTCCTGGCTGGTATAGCTCAGTGGATTGAGTGTGGGCCTCTGAAGCATAAGGGTCGAGGTTCGATTCCCAGTCAGGGCACATGCCTGGGTTGAAGGCCAGGTTCCCAGTAGGGAGCACATGAGAAACAACCACACGTTGATGTTTCTCTCCCACTCTTTCTCCTTCCCATCATCTCCTCTCTCTAAACAATAAATAAATAAAATATTTTTTAAAAAGTTAGAACCCTGGTCAAGTGACCTGTAAGCCAACCTAGGTGCTGTTACTTTTATCCCCCTTACAACTTTGGGCATGTTACACTGTCTGGTTTTCATGCAATTCCTCATCTATGAAGTAGGAATGTTACTAGGAACTTGTATGTTCAGCTTCCGACACAGTTCAGTAAGGTTTGTGTTGTCACTTAGTCGACTTTTTAAACTTACGTTTTTTACTTTAGAAGCAGTTTAGATTCAAAGAAAACTTGGAAGGATAAGGGAATTTCTGCACACCATTTACACGGGTTTTTCTACTGATGTAGCACCTAATGAAACATTTCACATAACCGAGAAATTGAAATTGGTACCTTACTATCAGCTAACTCCTTGACTTTATTTGCATTTCACCACTTTTCCCACTAATATCCCCCCTTTTTCTGTCTTGGAATTGAATCCGGTCCAAGTCACCACATTACATACATATAGTCATCACGGTGCTTTATATCACCTTCAACCTTGCTTTTGCTTACAGAACCCAGCTGGTGAAATGCTTAAGACGTTTCCCCAAATTCCGGTTTTCTGCTAACTGTGCCTAAATGTAAGCTCCTGTGAAGATCATTCAAAGGTATTTCAATAGGGTAAAGGGTGAGGGTAGCAATTCTACATGCTTTTGTTAAAATGACATGAGCGAACATATCTAAGCTACTAAAATGAAAATATATAATGGGCTTGAAATATTTTCAATATTCAGGTGAGTTAAAGTAAAATTTATAATTTCTTATAAAATTACAATGAGTGATGAAGAAATACGCGCATACCAGACTGAGGACCCCCGTTCTCTAAGGGTTACAGATGGAAAGACATAGTTAACCTTCACATTCATTGCCAACTAGAGTTTCTGTCAGTTTTCTAGCTCTTCGTTTTTGTTTACACTTAAAAAACTTTAACATGTATTTGCTCTGTTGGGCATTGAGAACGCTAAATGAATTTAACATTAATGATTTTTTTCTTTGCCTTGATCGAAGACAGAGCAGCAATTAAGAGCAGTTTCAAAACTTGGAAACAAATGAGGAGCATTTTAGCAATTAGCATGACAAAATCTCTTGCTTCTGAGATCCCCTGCAGCAAAGAGTTAATGTTTAAATGACTTAAAATTCAACAGTGCTTAATACCGCAGTGTTAAGATTCTCACTTCATGACCTCAGATTTTTCTGATGCAATTTTTCAATTACTTCAGCCACTTTAAAGAATTGGGTTTCTACTTCCACTGCAATTTTAGGTTCCTGTTTTAACACCTTCACTTGGTTTGTGCAATCGTGCCATAAGCTACCTTGAGATACTGCCACATTTTAAACTAAAATGTTAGAAGCAGAAATCATAAATTTCCTCCATATCTTAAAAAAGTACAAATTCCCCTGGCCTCTTTTGTCATACTTCTGTCAACCAGAGGAAAATATGGACTCTCACCTTTCATTCACTTCCTGTAATAAATGTCGCATTCTTGATGCAAATTGGTGCCATAGTCCACAAAGAGTGGCTGAGCTCACACTGTGTGAGAAGCAATATGACGCGTATGTATTGAGTACCACAAACATTTCTAAGGGAAGTCTTGGCTTCTAAGGAGCTGACAGCCAGCTGGGACAGACAACCACACAAACAAACAACAATACAGGTGAAATTAATAGTGGAAACAAGACAACAAAGACTTAGGTGTATGTCCTTAACCTCGAAGGGAGTGTCAGGCAAAGCTTGTGTTGGGGGAGGTCATCCGGAGGACATGGCTGCCCGTTGACTAGAGGGCTAGGCCTGGGCAATTGGAGGCTCCACACCCCGACCCTCGTCCTTGGAATGTATACTCTGCCCACGATTTTCACACTAGGAGCTGTTTTAAGAGTTGTAGTCTTGCAGAGTGAGGTGCTGTGTGACTGAACCCCATTAAGGCCTTTCTATAAACTTTTAAGATTCTTGTCTCATATCTACCCAGGCCAAGCCTCCTAAGTTCCCTTGCGTACTACACCTGCCACCTACCCACCTGGGCGGTCTGCCTCTTTCTTCTGCATTGCCTTGCCTTTCCTGTGTGTGTGTGCTGGGGGGAGGTATAATTGAATTTCACTGGGGGAAATCCCAAGGGTGGGAGCCAATGGTTTGCTAAGGGAGTGAGTCTGAGTTGAGTCGTGAAGAAAGTGTGAAAGAGCTTGCCAAGCCAAAAAAGGGGCCGAGGGCACCTAGAGCAACCTAATCAGTTATTTATTTAGGGTGTCTTTCCTGATACGGAGAGACATTTTCTCAAAGAAAGAATTCTAGGAGTACATCTCTCAGCATTACTTGTGTTTGTTTTTATCAGCTCACTTTCTCCTCTTCATCACTTTCCTTCCTCCTCCCTACGGAAGCAAGTTCTTTATGGAAAAGCTCCTTAAGGTGATTTTTCCCATGCTTTTCATTTGTTGCTGTGTGACCTTTGCAGGTAAACAGTCTCCTGATAACTCCTGTGTATTTGAAAAGAAGAGGGCCAGTGGTACTTGACTTCTGCAGCCTGCAGGATGGGCATCACCTTCACTGCTTTCTCATTGTCTCAAGCTCACTCTCTTATAATATTTGTGATGTTCTTATTCTGGTTGTTGGACCACCCCCAGTGCCCACCCCTCTGAGTATATTGTCTGTGATTCGTGAGCCTCATGAACTTGTTAGAGTCTTCCAAGGCCATGCACTGAGTTTTGATGTTTTAAAAAAGAATGGTTTTTATCTTTTTCCTACATTATATCTTTTTGGGGATTTTTTTTTCTCCACGTGGGGTTCTGCTCATCTAATCAGTATGCAAATGTATTCTGTTTGTTCTTTGATCCCTGGCAATACAACCAAGTCTTCTTTTGTTAATTTGAAGTTAGATTGTATCTCTCCTTCAAAGCAATCAACTTTCTGTTTTAATGAAATGGGACTCCATTCCCACAACAGACACAGCCAAGAACTCTGAGTCAGCCTCAGCCGGTTGTACAGAAAGAAGGATGAAGGTCTGTGGATGTTCTCCAAAGGCCACAGAAAGATTAGTCGAATATTTTTCCCAGTTTGTGCTCTTTCCTCCTATGGGCTCCTGAGTTATCTGCACTTACTTGTAGGAGAGAGACAGGGATATTCACTTTCCTGTGAAGACTTTTACTTTCTTAGTCCTTTATTTAGTTAAGACTCTACCACAGTTTTCATAGACAATGCACTTAAAGATAAGGAGGCTATATGACCTGCTCAAGGAGTCACATTTTGTGTAAAGTAAGCAAGCTGTGACATGGAAAATGATACTCAACTTTTTTTCCTTGCTTCATTTGATCATCTACTCATTCAGCCTAAAATGGCCAAGCCAATCTGGAAATTCCAGAGTGTTCTCTGGGATTCATTTGCTCAGACTCTGCTGAGAGTAGTAGGAAAACTGTCTTGTAAGCCCATCTTATTAAGCTATGGTTCTTCAGAAGAAGTGATTAGAACATGTTGGATTATCCTATGTTCAAACAGGTATGCCTTTGTTCTTAAACAGCTTTATTTATTTATTTATTTATTTAGCCAGGGGAAGGGAGGGAGAAAGAGTGGGAGAGAAACATCAATGTGTGGTTGCCTTTTGTGCACTCTCTCCCAGAGACCTGGCCTGCAACCCAGGCATGTGCCTTGACTGGGAATCGAACCTGTGATCCTCTGGTTTACAGGCTGGCGCTCAATCCCCTGAGCCACACATGTCAGGGCTTAACGAGCTTTGTTGAGACAAATAACAGTTAATTAGATGAGGGTTTGGAATCATGCCATGCTAATTTTTCAAGAGAGTAACTCAAATCTTTAATCAATCCTTGAAGGGATTTTGTTATTAAGATGAGTGGGGAGGAGTGCTCCTGTGCTTGAGCAGAGGAGACACTCAGCAGATGCATGCTTAAGTGAAATAAGGGCTTCGTGGGGAGTCACCAGCTTCGTTGTAGAGGCGTTGCTGAAGGAGAGCCTAGGCCGGGATGTGTGCGTTCCTACCACTCAGCATGGGTGGATTGCACTGATGCATTTGTACTTTCGTATTAAATCAACTGTACCCAGGTTTTTTGACAGCTCATCCCTCTCTTTATGTCTTAGAAATCTTGTATATGTCTGTATTTGCATTTGGCTAAAACATATAAAAAGTATAAATTAAAAGTATGCCTAAATCAAGTTATTCAGGTTCATTACTAATTTTTTACTGAGCTTAAGGTAGTCATTAGTAGCAGAGTACTGGTCAGATTTGTTAGGATGATTCAGTTCAAAGTGATCAACATTCTACATAAAGTTAGATCTTTAAAAATGATCCATATATCCTATTTGGTGTGTGTATGTGTGCTATCTTACATTCTAAAGACTACAGGATACAATCATGAAAGATTTTTTTCATTGTTTGTTGCAAAAATTATTTACATAGTATGGAAACACTAGACTATAATAAACACTTTTATTCCTAACTGCCTTAGCACACATCCATTTGAGCAGTCTAAAAGAAGGAAGTGTTCCATAACTTACAAACAGAAAGCTGAAGTGTTATTAATTTTTGTCTTTGCTCAGAAACTCAACTCATAACCTTGCAAATCATATCAGTTACCACCTAGAATAATAGTCTCAGGCTCAGAAGGTCGGTTTTAGGTTTGTCATTAATTTCAATATCTCCTCTAAGAAAACATTGAATAGTTTGATTTTGACTGATTGCAAACCTCTCTAAGCATTCTTAAAATATCAATTCACCGTCTCATTTCCTTACTTGTTGTCCCAGCCTTAGTTCACACCTTGACTGTCTGGTAGGTAAACCATTGTCATGATCTGCTGAATGATTCTGTACCTCTTGCAAATGAAAGTTGCCTGATGGACACGAATGTAACAGGCATTTTGTCTTGTTCACTACCATATGCCCAACACCTAGAATTGTACTGTACTTAATTGGCACGCAACATGATTTGTTGAGTAAAAAGATATCTAATTAATTAAGATAATCTGAGTAAAAAGATATCTAATTATGATAATCCCTTATCTATCCTGCTCTAACACCAGACTTGAATGTTTCCTCATTTTATTTGTATAATTAAGTCCTTGGTTCAACACTGAAGGCCAAACCTGATCTAACTCCAGTCTATCTAGTCTCATTCTCACCTGTGATATTCTTCAGTCCAACTCCATTTCCGTTCAGTTGGATGTAGGAAACCCCTCTTCCCTGAACATGTCCTCCTGGTTGACTGGAATGCTCTTTACCTGGCATCCACATATGAAGTGCTAACAGCTTTTCAGGGCTCAGCCCCAGTAGCATTTGTATGTTCCACTGCTGTTTTACACCTCTTCTGGTCTTTTCACTCATATACATGCGCTTCTCTTCCCACTAGGCTGTAAACTCCACACCTTGTATATTGTGTTTTTGACTGACTGATTCAGAGAACACTGGAGTTGCCCAGACAAATGCTGTTGAGTGAAATACAGGGTCCAGCAGAAGTCAGGCCTGCTTGAGTGTGGTTGGTACAGTAATAATATGGGTGAAATAATATATAGTTTTAGTTTGAACATTTCTCCTAAAATGTCATATGGTGCGCTTGAGTGTGATACTGATATGTCACAGAATTACATGATTATGATTTTGTAATAAAAAAGGTCATTATTTGTGCCAGACACTGTATTTTCCTCCAATCTGCCCCCGGAAAATCCCCATTAAATTCAGTTCTTAAGGGGCTTTTGAGACAGTGGTTTTAATTAGAATAAGGCATTATGTATTTTTAATTTCCTGGAAAGGGTATCATATTAATTCACTAGTGAATCACTTGGGATGAGTCAGTCTGAGTAATTTTTACATCCAAAACCACTCATATAATCCAGGAATTACTGAGATTATGTATAGCAAGGGTTTTCAGTATTAAGTAATTATCAATATCACCTGGGATATTGTAAAAATATAGCTTCCTGGTGGTGCTTACTTGGTAGGTCTGGAAAGAGGATCAGGAAATCATGTGGTTCTAGTGGCAGCCTGATTTGGAAACTAAAAGAATACAGGATTTGATGAAAGAAACATATTCAAGAAGTATCTGGAGAAAATCAACATAAAAGAACTGAGTGCTGAGGTTGAGGGATGAAAAGGAGGAGGTTGAAAATCAAATAAAAGGGGAAAAGAAATGTATTCCCTCCTTGAATAGGTACTCTGAATGGGCCAGCCCAGGGGTAGATGCAAGGATATCATGTAAGCAAGGACTTCGCTCTCACTGACGTTAACTGGTGAGGGAAGATAAATGATACAAACCTCAGAAAGGGAGGAGTCCAGGGAACTTCAGCAGCAAGACCATCTAACTCAGTGTGTGTATGTGCAGGGAGTAAGGGGGAGGGAAGACATCCAGAGGAAACAGGACTTATGGGTAAGAGTCGGCAGGAGACAGGAGCTGAGGAGGGAAAGGAGTAGAAGGCAAGCCAAGGAGGCCATTACAAGTTTGGTATATTTGAGAAAAAACATCCATAAATGTCAGAATGTGGGGACAGAGTGGAGAGGGGTTAGTGAGGAAGGAAATGTAAGAATTGCTCAGTTATGTTATATGATGAATATTCCAGCTTCTAAGTGGAGAATAGATTTGGGAGGGCTCAGCAGCAGTTATCCTGGTAAAAGATGATGGTCTGAACCAGGGTGATGGCCACGAAGGCAGGAAAGGTGGAGACCAGTCAGGAGGTGGATCGCAGAGGGTCTGGACCTGCTCACAGTGAGAGGGTTCAGGGATGTATCCCATGCCTGTGACTTGGACAACCACATGGTGGTCATTGTCAAAGCCAGAGAACACAGAAAGATGAGTGTATTTAGCACAGGGAGGGAAGACACTCACTTCAGTTTTTGATTTCTTGAATTTGAGTGGCCCACTGGGCATCAAATCAAGGTACTGAATATCCAACTGAATAAAGGCTGCTGAATTTCAGGAAAGGTTTGGATCATACAAGCAGGGTTGAAAGTTATCAACATAATGAAATGAATAATAAAAACAAACATCTGAAGGCTCACTAGACATAGGCATTGCATTGAGCACTTTGTATTGATTATTGCTGTCCTCTCAATAGTTCTGTGAGGTAGAGACTACTGTCTTTCTCATAGAGATGTGGAAATTGAAGCTTACCAAAGTTAAGAAACTTGCCCAACTTATATAACTAATGGTTGGTGCTAAAACTTGGAATTAAGCCCAGATCATCTTATTTCACAGCACACTCACCTATAAACCACCCATATGATCACTGAAGGTGGGAGAGTAAGTGGTATCTCTAAGGAAGTTTGTATAAGATAGAAAAAATCCTGTAAAGAAGCCAGAGACTCAGGAATACTGTGAAGATGGACAGAGGACCAGGGAACCACCTGAGAAGCAGGAGGAAGTGAGGGTGCGTAGAGACATGAAATGCAAAGACAGTGTTTCGTTGAGGAAGGAGGGAGCAATAGTGGGCCCTGTACAGCCAAGAGGTCAAGTGGCCTAAAAAGTGACTAAGGTTAAGTGACGGGGAAGTCACTAGCTAGCACAGTGGAGTGTTGCAGTGGAGAAATGGAAGTAGGTGTCAGGTCTGATGGTGTGGGGTGTGGATGAGACGAAGAAGAAAGACAGGAAACGGGGACTACTCTTTCAACAAGTTTGCCTGTGAAGTGGAGAGCAGAGACAGTGTGGAAGTGGGTGGAAGTGGGACATAATAAAGATATTTTAAATTTTTTAACTTGTTTTTAAATTTTATTGAATTTATTGAGGTGACATTGGTAAATAAAATTATCTAGTTTTAGGGATAAAAATCTATAATACATCATCCGTATATTGCATTGTGTGTTCACTACCCAAAGTCTAGTCTCCTTCCCTGACCGTATATGTGACCTCCTTTACCTTTTCCTATTTCCTCCCTCCCCTCTCCTGTGGTAACCACCATACCGTTGTCTGGTGTCTGTGAGCTTTGTTCGTCTTGTTTGTTCACTTGTTGTTTTCAGCTTTATATCTCACATATGAGTAAAGTCATATGGTTCCTGACTTTTTCCATCTGACTTATTTTGCTTAGCATGAGGTTCTCAAGATCCATCCATGTTAATTTTTTTTAATTGGCTAGAGTTGAGCATGCCAATAGAATCGCAGGTTGTTAGGATTAAGTCGGCAGTAAAGGAGAAATGGGAAACAGTTTAGAGGAGATCAACAGTCAGAAGAATCTCGGAAAAGGGACAATAAAGGTAAAAAAGTGCTTATTGTATTTAGTATAAGGGACAACTTTTCCATTGTCATAGGCAGGAAGAAGAAACAGCTTGGGGCAGATGTAAAATTTATAGAGTTGATTTAGAAAACTCACAGAGCTCTCATCTGATATCAACTTTAGACAACTTTAGACATATATTATGACCAACTTTCCACCAGGGGATGAGGCAACATGGAAGTTTAAAATCGTTCCTCTGGGAAGACATGGCTATGTGAACTGTCAGGAGGTATTAGCATCCTAATTGTCAAATTGATCAGTGAGCATCCTTCATCCATGCCACATGATTTTGCCAGCAGAAGCTAGTGGTTGTTTATAGAAAAGGTAGATAGTAGGATTGCACTAAAGTGCAAATGTTGTTGATTGTGTACCTCACACTCACCAACCTCCTTTCCTTCTTACCAACCCTGTTTTTGTTTAACCACTCTCCTCATATTAGATGTGTTTTCCAAGGGAGGCTGGCCCATCTACCCTATGTAGAGAGTGACCCTGATTAGTGTAAGCCAATCACAATCATCCTTTTACCAATGACTGATTTGTACAAAGACATGAACATGTGATGTAATTCCAAGCACTGGGGAAGATTTCATGGATAGGAAAATGTTTTCTTGCTTCTAAAAAGAGAAAGAAATAACGAATGGTCCATTTTCTACATTGAGATACTGTCATACCTGCATGACAGTATGCTTGGTGATGTTTGGCAAACTAGCCTAAAGACAAGGTGACATGTGAGGATGCAGGTTTGAAAGATAAACCTTGACTTTGGATAACAATTGAACAACTGGCCTTCTTGTTAGATGATACAACTGTCCTTCCTGTTTGTGTCATTCTAAGTTGTTGATTTTTGTTTTTGAGAATCTGGAACATTGTGCCTTGTGACACATTGGAAAGACAGTGGCAAGATTGGCATTGAGGATATTGGCTGGTCCTGCTTGAAGTGATGGATCCTGAAGACTTGAATGAAAAGGGAAGGAAATGATGATAAGGGATAGCCGATTCCAAAAAAATTAGGGGACTCTTGGCTGGGAAATCATGAAGAAATAGCAAAATAATGTTTTACGAATAGTTGAGTGAGAAGGATGGAGAAACTGCAGAGAGAAGAAAAACTGAACTTATTCCAATTCTTTGGGTTTTCTTAATATTGCCATTTTGAGGTTCAATTTGGCTTTCTATTTTGGTAATGTGAGCATTCCTACAAAGGAATTAATGCACAATCCTGACAGCAGACACAGAAAACGCTAGAGTATCTTGTCACCTTGCATATGTTTTGGAAATAAAGAAGAAAATGGTATACTTCAAAAAAACATTTGTGGGGAAGTTTACTTTTAATTCAGAGCTGCAAATTGTATCCATGCCAGTTGAAGAAGATCATAATTAGCAAGGCACACTGTTGTTTACTTTTATGCATTTAATAGCCCAAGCTTTATTCATAGATACTACAACACAGAGTAGTTACTGGAAAGCAGAATGTTTTTATGTGGGATGTATTTACTTTTGATGGAACTATTTGTACTATGGCATATATAGTATAATTGTTCCCGACTGTTCCTGCTATCCTGTTTCTTTCACGGATGCCATTTTCATAATAGTTTATTCTTCTAGGAAGAGTGCCCAATGTTTTATTCATATTTTATGTGAAGCAAAGAATGCCGAGTTTAGAGGAAAGTTGTGTTTTTGACGAGGGTCCTGTAACTCTACCTTGCAACCTATATTTATAGCAAGCATTTCCAAGTAACCACTGCTGTTTGGCTGCCTCCTTCTAATTGGCACATCTCTCACTCTATTTTTCCTCCAGAATTTTCTGACTTGTAAGATAGATAAACAGGATGAGTAATTTCCCATAGACAAAATTATTCACTACACTCTTTGGACAGTCTTGAAGTCTTTTCTGAGTAACATTGTGAAGGCATGTTGGCTTCCTTATTAGTCATCATTCACTTTTTATTTTTGAAGATTCATGACTTATTGTTCAAAACCCTCCACTGAGGCAATCTATCCAATGTCCTCACCTGCCCCCTTGCCCTTCAAGTATTCAGCAATCTATCAATAAAGGACCCCAGTATTCCTGTTAAGCTATTTTTGATGAAAAATTTCACAACAAGTTATCTTCTGAGGGGTGTGACCATTTGTTTAACAAGAGAGTGTATGACAATAGAAATAACTCAGTTCAAAAGAATAAAATTACCCACAATTGAAAATAAAGCAGTGTAATTAGTGTTTGGATTATGGAGCTATTTTAGTGCTCATTGAGCCCACATGTCTGTAGGCTAACACAGACATGACTTAATTTGTACTCTGTGTAGTCAAATTCTATGCAGAAGCTGATGTTACATAAAATTTTCAAAGTTAAAAATATGTTTGTGTGTGTTTTAAAAGCTATATCAGTCAGTCTATGCTAGGCTATGCTACATTAACAAATAATCCAAATCATCATACATTTAATTCTCAATGAATCAATTTCCATTGGGTAGGAAGTCTCTTCTAATCACTCAGTGACCTTGGGTGAGAGAAACAGTCTGTCAACATGATGTGCTTCCAGGATTTACCTGACCAGGGGAAAGGGAGGGAGGTATATCACAGCCTGGCCTTTTTCATTGTTTAGATGGTCTCGTGACTGTGCTTAACTTCAAAGGAGATAAAGAAGTTCAATTCTATATGGGCTTGAAAGGCAAAGAGCAAGATATATTTATTAAAGAGGACTAATAACTCGCATGAAAGAAATGTATACTCATTGAAGAAATTTAAGAAGACAAAAAAAGTAAAAACAAATTATTTTAGTCTGCTCAAGCTGCAAGAGCAAAACACCATAGACTGGGTGGCTTAAACAACAAAAATTTATTTTGTCACAATTCTGAAGTGTGGAAAGTCCAAAATGAAGGCATGAGTTCATTCTGTTCCTGGTGAGAACTCTCTTCCTGCTTGCTGATGGCCACCTTCTTGTTATGTTCTCACATGTCCTGTCCTCAGTGTATGTTCGAGGGGAGGGGAGGGAGATAGAGCTCCCTTGAGTGTCTTCTTAGGGTAGTAGTCTTATCAGATTACGGGCCTCATTCTTGTGGCCTTATTTAAAATTAATTACTTCATAAAGACTGAGCAGAATACATTGAGAGTTAGAGCTTCAATACATAAATTCTGTGGGGACACATTCAGTCTATTACACAAATATTGCCCGTAGTTGCAATTTTATTATAGTAACAAGAAGGGCTGAATAGATGTAGAAACTTTTTTCCTACAAATAACTGAAATTCTGGCTCAATTATAATAAACACTTTAATTTTAGATTGAAAGAAAGGGCATTACTCAAAAACTAAGAGAAAATTTGTTTGAGTCTAGACCAAGCTGGTGACTTAGGAGGTTTCTGAATTTCCTTCCTCCCATGGTTACACCAAACACACAACTACACGCGGAGCAATTCACTCTGAGAGAATTCCAGAAACTAGCTGAGTGACTTCAACACGTTGAGACAGTGGGAGAGAATCCACATTCAAATGATATAGGAAAGGCTGAGACACAATCTCACCTAAAACCTCATCATCACAGAGCTATACAAATTGGGAGGGAAAACTCAACTTCCAGTTTTCCCAGGGAGGTGAAGGTTTTGGGCCACATGTCAAGCATCCCAACCTTTAACATTCCCATCTGAGGGACAGACCCCCTAAAATACCTAGCTCTATAATCCAACAGGGCATGTGTTTGAGTCTCACAGCACTAAAGCAAACAAGGAAGCAGATATTCAAGGACCTGAGAAGCTGTTGTGGCTATGCCCTTAGGGCTCCGTGCAGCCGGGAGCAAGCAAAAGCACTCATCTGCCAGACTTTCCCTGGAAGGTGTTTGCATACTTAGTGAGCTGCTGCCTAAAGGTCCAGCTTCTAATCAATCTGCGAGTAAACATTAACTGCAATTCTCCCTTTTGGGTCAATAACACGTCTTGGCACATTCCCAACTATTGGGAGCCACTGTGAACAGAGACAGCAGCTCTAATGCTTTCCCGTTAATAGAATGAAAAAGAACCACATGATTATCTCAACAGACACAAAAATACTGAAAATATTCAACATTCTTTTATGATAAAAGCTCTCAATACCCCAAGCACAGACAGAATTTAACATAACACAGGCCGAATAGGACAAGCCCACAGCTAATGCCACATTCTACAGTGAAAGTCTGAAAGCTCTTCCTCTAAGACCAGAAACAAGACAAGGATGCTCATCCTCACATTCAGCACAGCCTGGGAAGTCCTGCCAGAGCAATTAGGCGAGACAAAGAAGTAAAAGTCATGCAAATTGGAGAGGAAGAGTGAAACGGTTTCTGTTTGCTGCTGATATGATATTATAAATACAAAACGCTAAAGACTGCACCCAGATATAGTCAGCACCAATAAATATATTCAGTTAAGTTGTAAAATACAGAAGCAATATACAACAAACAGTTGCATAATAATGGTCTACCAGAAAGAGAAATTAGGAGAACGAGCTCAATAATAACATCAGAAAACATATAGTGCATAGGAATAAATGTAACCAGGGTGGTGGAAATCTGTACATGGAAAACTGTACAACACTGATGAGAGAAATTAGAGAAAACAAAAATAAATGGAAAGGTATTCAGCATTCATGGATTGGAAGAATTAGTAGTGTTAAAATGTCCATACTACCTAAAAAGATGTATGTATTCAATGCAATCCTTAATAAAATTCTAATAACATTTCCCCCCTCAGAGAAATAGAAAATAAAATCCTGACATTTGTAAAAAAATCATAAAAGATCATGAATAGCCAAAGCAATCTTGAGAATAAAGAATAAAACTGGAAGCATCATACTTCATAATTTCAAGTGATATTATAAAACTATAGCAATAAAAAGAGACACATAGACCAACAGTATAGAACAGAGAGCCTAGAAATAAACCTATGCATATATGATCAATTAACTTGTGACAAAGGACCCAAGAATACATACTGGGAAAAAGCTCTGCAATAAATGGTATGGGAAAATTGGACAGCCACATGCAAAAAAATAAAACTGAACTCTTATCTTACATTGTATACAAAAATCAACTCAAAATTTCCCTGGCTGGTGTGGCTCAGTGGATTGAGCACTGGCCTGTGAACTAAAGAGTTTCCAGTTCAATTCCCAGTCAGGGCACGTACCTGGGTTCTGGGCCAGGTTCCCCAGTAGGGGGCACGTGAGAGGCAACCACACATTGATGTTTTTTTTCCTACTCTTCCTCCCTCCTCTCTTTAAAAATAAATAAAATCTTGGCCCTGACTGGTGTAGCTCAGTGGACTGAGCATGGGCCTGAGAACCAAACGATCGTGGTTTGATTCCCAGTATGGACACATGCCTGGGTTGCAGGCCAGTTCCCAGCAGGGGACACATGAGAGGCAACCATACATTGATGTTTCTCTCCCTTTCTCCTTCCCTTCCCTTCTAAAGATAGATAAATAAATAAATAAAATCTTTAAAAAAATCGACTCAAAATAGATTAAAGAATTGGATCTAGGCTGTGAAACCATAAAACTTACAGAAGAAACATAGGGAGTAAGCTCCTTAACATTGCTTTTGCCAATGATTTTTTTTTAATTTGACACCAAAAGCAAAGACAATATAAGCAAAAATAAATAGCTGGGACTACATCAAACTTTAAAGCTCTGCACAGCAAAGGAAATCATCAACAAAATGCAAATGCAAATCATAGAAATGGGAGAAAATATTTGCAAACAAATTAAGGTTTTTTTTTTGCAAGTTGATAAGGAATTAATATCCAAAGTATGCAATAAAACCCCTGATACAACTCAATAGTATAAAAACAACCCCACTAAAAATGAACAAAAGTCCTGACTAGAGATTTTGACGAAGAAGAATTACGAAGGGCCAACAGGTATACGATAAGGTGCTCAACATCAGTAATCATCAGGGTAATAAAAATGCCAATCAAAACCACACAGAGATATCACTTCATACTTGTTAGGATGGCTATTATAAAAAAAGACAAGAGATAACGAATGCTGGTGAGGATGTGGAAAAAAGAGAACCCTCGTACATTGTTGGTGGGGATGTAAACTGGGACAGCCACTATGGAAGACATTTAGAGATTTCTTACCAAATTCAAAACAGAACTACCAAATGATCTAGCAATCCACCCTCTGGGTATACATCCAAATGAAACAAAATCACTATCTTGGAGAGATATCTATACTCCCACATTCCCAGTAGCATTATTCACAATAGCCAAAATATAAAAACAACCTAATTGTCCACTGATGGATAAATGGATAAAGAAAATGTGATTTACACCTACAGTGTAATATTATTCAGACTTACAAAAGAAGGAAATCATACCGTTTAAGACAACATGGAGAGAACCTGAGCATATTATGGTAAGTAAAACAAGGAAACAGAAATAGACACGTACTGTATGATCTCGCTCCCATGTGGAGTCTAAAAAAGTCAAACTCATAGACACAGTGAGTGGAATGGTGATTCTCAGGGACCAAGAGGTGGGGGATACAAAAAAGAGCTGGTCAATGGGCACTAACTTTCAGTTGTAAGATGAATGGAGTCTATGCGAGGATTTAATGTATCTTACGGTGTCTATAGTTGATAATATTGTATTGAGTCACCAAAAAAAGAAAAAGCAAACATGTGAGGTAATGGATGTGTTAGTAAACTTGAATCCTTTCAGTGTATACATATGTCAAATCTTTGTGCTCTACACTTTAAATATATCACAATTTTATTTATCAATTATACATCAGTACACCTGGGGGGAAAAAGGAGAGGATTCAAGGCCAAAGGAGAAGCTTGAAGAAAACCTGATTTCCAAAAGATCAAAATAATATAGTCCTGGATGTAGGCCCTAAAGGCTTGGGCTTGGGATTTAATAACCGCTGGGTAACAGAAGAAGACTTAAAGGCAGAACTGTGACAAGTTCATCTGTAAAAACAAACAACAGTCAGAAAATCTTTACCTACCAGACTGGAGAAGTGACAAAGAAACTAACTGTCCACATGCGGTGGGGGGGTGGGGTTGGGAAATTGTTTTCTGTAGCAAATGGAAACTCTAACTTTGTACCGTAGTCTCCTCTGTGGTCTGATGCCACTGCCAACATAGTTATGGATTCTAAACAGAAACATTAACATAAAAACAGGCCTAAGTTGTAAGAGAATCCTTGGGTCCCCAACAGAATATCGTGTAAGTACTTTAAGGAACTTGGCACAATTACTATTTGAAATCTCATCACCCAAAGATAAAATTGGTTAACAAATTGGTAAAATGGCCATTAGGGAATTTTCCATGCATAAATTTTTTTGTACATAGTTTCGACCCTATGGAAAGCAAGGTACTCTGCAGAGAAACATGAGTTACTGAACATAACTGAATTACAGCAATAAACATTTTTTCCTGAGTTTAATGCTCTCTTCTGACAAGGGAAGTGCTTTCTTTCTCTTTTATACCTCAGAAATATGGCTATTTCTGGCTGTCAAAAGGGAAAAGAAATAAAGAATTCAAAGCAAAAGGAGAATTT